>JAMKCH010036289.1:0-15626 GCA_023653785.1 Ophioderma brevispina
GGACCCCTGCCACGTATACATGTAGTCCATCTGCTTCAAGATAATGAGATAACTGAGAGCTCTACGAAGGCACTCAAACATACTAAAACTGATAGGTTCCGGGGCTCCGTCACCTTGACCACCCGCTAGGGGCAGTATAGTTCATCTGCTTCAAAATAATGAGATAACTGAGATCTCTCCGAAGGCACTCAAACATGCTATTTAACTCAAGAGCTTCCACAGGCTCCGAACCCTGGACCCCGTCAGGGGCAGTATAGTTCATCTACTTCATGATTGTGAGATAACCGAGAGCTCTCCGGATGCGGAGAAAAAACATGCTAAAACCCAAGAGGTTCTGGGGCTCCGCCCCTGGAACCCCGCAACGTTCAGCATAGGTCATCTGCTTCAAGAAAATTACATAACCCCTCTCCGAAAGCACTCGAACATGTTAAACTCACGAGCTTCCGGGGTCTCTGCCCTGAACCCCCGCAAGGGGCTTTTCCCCATTACCCTGTATGCCCGCATGCCCTGAGATCGACGGCGCTTGTCTGTGCTGCTCATGTGTGGAGTATGCTTGCCCTGTATGGGATTGGTCAGCCTAGAAGCTTGACCCGTCGCACAGTGGGCCAGGGCAGAGTCAAAGTGTGCCAAAACCCTAATTTGGAGACCACTATTTTTAAAAATTGTTATTGCTATTTGGAAAGAAGGTGCTCTCAAGAATATATTCCAAAAGTTTTTCAACTCTTGCATATTTTTGAAGTTACTATTTTCTCCAGTTAAAGTTCAAAATTGCTCTAAAATTATTTCCAAGCTAAAACATCAATATGCAATCAAAACTCTATATCTCTTTAAAGGTAATTATAATTAATCTATGCTTCTATATATTGTAAAGTCTTTCTTTGCAGAATAATATATTAAGATAAGGTGAATAAAAGTTTTCCCGTTCAAGAAATTTTAATCCCTAAACGTCTGAAAAATCTATTGAAAATCATAATTTTTTGAAATATAAACTGGAAGTTATGATTTCCGTCGATTTCCGCCTCTGAATTGATACAGACGTCTTTAGAAAAGATTGTTCTTTATAATGAGATCAAATTTACTTGCAGTCTCTTGCAGTCTTCAACGCTAGGGCTTTTTATGACACCCGTTACGACCAAAAATATGATAAAAATGCCACGTGGTGGCGTACGTAGCACAGACCGTGATACTCGTAGACCTACATGTAACAAATACGCTTACCATGCAGTACCTATTTAAGTTAGGATATTCGTCGATCTCCGCCTTTAAATTTACACAGATATTCTGAGAAAAGATTATCCTTTACAATGACGAAATAATCTACTCGAAATCGTTACAATCTGAAACACTAGAACCATTTTATGAGTAATCAACTCGAGAAAAATGAAATGATTTTTTCTTGACCAATCAGAAAACAGCATTTTAGACGTTATAAATGACTTCCAAATACTTCCACTCTTTCCACCTCGATGCCTTTGGGTCACCATGAACTTATTCCGCAATTAACCATTGGATTATAGATTGGTCTGAGTTCAATCTTGAAAAATATTCTCGACCCAGTTTCAGACACCGTATTTTTGAATACGTCATAGGACATCTCAAAAATCTTTTTACTCGATTTCCTGTGGTCACCAAACGCTTATCCAGGCAATCAACCGAAGTATTATATTGGGTCCCGAGTTTTAAATCTTGAAAAATATGCGACCAATCAAAAACAGTATTTTTGATGACCCTCATATCAACTCAAAAAGGCTTTTAAAAATAATCGATTCCTTTGAGTCAACAAACCCTATGTCCAAGTAATCAGTCATTGTATTTTGTAATATGCGTCCTGATTTAACCTTGAAAATATTCTTGACCAATCAGAACACAGTATTTGATGACGTCATCCATATTTGTAATTCGCAATTTTTTGGATATCTACAGGCCCCAAACCCCTAAGATGCTCCTATCATGAGAATGAAAGGCTTTCAAAGAGAGGTTTGTATTTTTGTGGCACACTTTTGCCTCAGTCTGGCCCACTGTGCGTCGTTGGATGCCTCCTGCCGGTGTAAAGAAATCAAGATGGTCCCCCATAAGAAAGGTTCCTAGCTACCATAGCACATGTACGGAATAAACCGTGACCTTGTAGACGAGGCATTTGGGTACAGGGCTGAACAAATGATGCATACAGCACTCAATGGAGAACAATGACGATATGTGGTAGGACACTCAGTCCACGGACCCTGTTATTATATGACAACCGTCTTGTCGCGGGGTGTCTTCGTCCAGCTCCCGCGGACAACTTATACAATCAGCAGCGAACAATGCATGAGCAGAGCTGTCAAGTATCTTGTATGAGCGCCCTTTTTTTGGACAGAGGCCCGGCTGCTGACCGCCTTTGGTCCGGGGTAGTTTCTTAGGTAAGGTCCGCTCCTTTGAAATAGTCTAGGAGGTTTGGGGGGTTGGCTTGTGGGAAAGAAAGACTTTCTGTCAACCAAGTGGCCATCTATTGGTATTGAGTCCAGCCTGGTTACGCTTCCGCCTGGGCTGGCTTCTCGTTGGGCCCTGAGTGGCGGGTTTCTCAGCTGATTGAGATCCAGATTCGGCCGATCAAAGGTTTCCTTGCAGAAGTTGGAAGCAGATCAGGACAGTGGAGCTATATTGGTCTGCCCAATGGTGTGCAACAATTCACAGACAAGGACCTTGCAGAATTCAGAAGCAGCCAGCCATTGTAACCCCTCTGGCAGATCACATTTGAGCACTCACTGCGTTGGGGTCCGATACGAAGATCCCCAATTTTACTAATCATATTGGTAATTCAATTGGCGATCTTGTATAAGGCAATGCCTGTTTCCTCCTTGGTAGACGAGCTTAAATGCAGCTCCTTTTAGATTCAGAATTGTCTTCTCTTCCTCCACTTCTGAGTCATGTCTTAATTGTCTCCTTCTCTATCCGATTCTTCTTCCTCTATCAGACAACTCTTGTTGCATCAACTCTCCTGATGACCACTTGTAATCTAGTGCACCATCATTTGACTTCCAACCATGAGCATCAGTGGAGGAAGTTCTGGCTTCTGCCGACAGCTGCCTGGTAACCAATCAGGGGCTTGATAATATGGGCTCTCTGGGTGTTGCATCCTCAACAAATCTCCCGTACGAGTGCTCTGGTACATCAGTTGATCTTCCAATGCTTAGAAGGCATCGAATACTTGTCACGTTGTTCACTAAAACCTTGTCTACCTGAGCCATTTTTCTTGTAACAAACTCCACCCCCCACCGTGATTTTGTTACTGACCCCGATTCCATGTAAATTTTCCCTTCTTTTTTTCTTCTTTCCATTGTACAAAAATTGCGCCAACACCCCCATTATGACATCATTATGACGTCATATGTTTGAGAAAGTATGAAAATACAGATGTACATGAGTGTGGTGGAAAATTGCATATTTCGCTCAATTTTAGGGACAAAACATTATTTCCACTAAAATGCTCTCGTTTGATAAAACTAGTTTCATTTTCCATCAAGTAAGAGAGAAGAGCCAACCGCATGAAACGTGGAAACTATCGAAACGGTGGTTAAGGCGATGACCACTTTAACAATACATATTGAATTTTATATACCCCTACGTCTATCCTTGTCATTTGATGGAGGATTCTCGGCACATGTCATTAATAATGATATAGTGTAATGCTACGCTCAACAACTTTCAAATTTTTGTTCCATTTGGCGTGCATTTTTTTGTTTCATACGTTCGTTCTATTGCACCCCTCATGCGGTCTTTTAACAAAATGCGGTACCTAATGCACTCAACCTATACGAACTTTGGCCGCGGCTCTGATAGCGATAATGATCGCGTTCATTGCGGTCACAGCGAGTCTCGGAGCTTGCGGTCTGTGCGTGAGTTGAAACAATGGAAGCACTATCTTGTTGTTGTTTCTGCCGGCAAGTTTATGTTTTAGCCGGGGGTTTAGCAGATCTACGTGGACTTCCCCGCCATATGGGCGGTTTCTCAGACCAAGTTATATAAATTCAGTGCTAAGCAGTAGATTTAGAAAGTATTAAAGTCCAACCAGTAGGGCCCCAATCCCGCGGCGCCTAGGCCCTGGGTCGCGTTAGCAACTTGCTACTGACACACCAGCTAGTGCTAGGCTAGGCTTAGCTTTACCTAGCGTATTGAAGCTAGGCGAATGACAAGATCTACTTT
Source organism: Ophioderma brevispina (assembly GCA_023653785.1). Classification (NCBI taxonomy): domain Eukaryota; kingdom Metazoa; phylum Echinodermata; class Ophiuroidea; order Amphilepidida; family Ophiodermatidae; genus Ophioderma; species Ophioderma brevispina. The sequence continues at coordinate 4,183 of JAMKCH010036289.1, forward strand.
AGATGTTATTTATAAAACAAATAATGAATGTTGTTTTCACATTCGTTGAAGATGAATGTCATCGTTGAATGGAACACATCACTTTCAACCCTCATGAAAATATTCTTGCCATTGCACTCATAAACATTCTTATTTGTATTAACATATTGCAAAGCTGGTTACAAGTGCTGCTATCATGCCACAGAATCAACTGTACACATATGCTCAGTAATATCTTTCGGTGTTGATCCATCGGGTTCACCCCATTCAGCATCGATGAACATCTTATTAACATTTTGATAAATTTCTCAACCTCGTTGAAGAACACTTGGATTCGCATGTGAGCAGCGTGAGCAGCAAAAGGTCATCAGCACCCTGCAGCAAATGGATACCGGTACCTTTGACGATGTTGACTCTTATTTGATCAAAACGCTCACCTATGCAATGAGTGGTGGGTTAATTGCCTTTTTTCTGGCCTTTTTTTAACAAAAATTCTGTAATCGCAATAGCAAGTAAAAACGTTTGTGTCCTCAGATCACACATTTGTGAAAGAGGCGAGGGTCAAATTTGATCCTTCTTTGACAAACAAAAACACAATCAGTTTGAATTGATGCATTGGTCTTCAAGATTCCATATAGTTGATGGATTTGATTATAAAGATGATAAGGCCGTCAATGTAAAGGTATTTAAGCAGATTATGTTTAGGTGTTAGGTTTGTCTATCAAGTTGAACTTACCAAAACCAATCAAGCAGGTTAATCCAACAGGTTTAGACCATCCAACTGCACCAAACTACTTCGTGGCTATCTACACTGAAACTGGTTAGTTAATCTAATGGAAGCTCTGTGTACTCACCCAAAAAACTATTCAAGCATATTAGTTCAATAAGTTAGTCCACCAATGGAGGTAGGAGAGATGGAGAAAGCCTTCAAACCCTTGGAACGAAATGATCATGCGCCGCGCTCGTAAAAAACTATGCCACGCTCCACGTATCAAATCATGGCGAGTTTTTCCCTCGCATGTCGAGTTTCATGCGCTGTATATCGAGTTTACCCGCTATATGTCGAGTTACAGCGCTGAATCCAGTTGAACTCCGAGGTTTGTGAATGTGCCGAGTTTCATAAATCATGTCCAGACTAATAATATCGTGTCCAGAATAAATCATGCCGAGATTTAAAAATCTGGACATGATTTTTTCAACGTGCAAACTGGACATGCTTTTTTCTCAACATGAGCAAACTCGAATGACTTTTTTCAACATGAGCAAACCGAGTTTGCGTCATGTCGAGTGATGCAGCGTTATATCTCGAGGTTACAGCGCTATCTGCCAGTTTGCCCTCTATACATCGAGTTGTGCTCTCTATATGGTGGAGTTTGACATAAATCAGTCAGTTTTCCTCATGTCCAGAAAAAAAATCATGTTCGAGTTTCCTCATGTTGAGAAAAAATCATGTCGAGATTTTTCTTGAAACTCCAGGGACATGAGTTTTTTATGGACATGAGGAAAAATGGACATATGTATGTCAAACTCACCATATAGAGAGGAAAACTCGATGTGTTATAAGAGGGCAACTGGACATATAGCTCTGTAAACTCGAAATATAACGCGGCACCGTCGACATATGCGAGAAAAAACTCGATACACAGCGCAAGAAACTCGACATGCGCGGAAAACTCCCAAGATTTGATACGTGGAGCGTGCCATACGCGAGATCAATATTATGCTGAATTCAATGTGCATCACATTGCATCGAGGTACATTTTAGCATATTCGCGACATATATTGTAAGAATTTTGCATTTTCTTATAACATGATAAAAGCCATGAACTTGCATAAATTTTAACAATTAAATACGATTATTGATTATGTTTTAAGATTGGAACCACGTTACCGTCAATCATCTGCAAGGTCACACAAGGGTCATTTGGGGTCCATTTGGCGATCATTTGAACGTCATTTATTTTAAAAGTAGGATATAGCATGTTCCTAAGATTAGTTACATTGATTCTACGTTTTTTACATCGTACTTTTCAAGCTTTTAAAAACTGATGTTTTGTAACGCCGTGATTTCGTAAAGTATGATATTTGGAGACCAAAGCTAACTTTAATTGGGAAGAAAAATGCCGTTTCTAAACAATGACACCAAACTGACAGTGCCCACGTTGCCCGTTTTTTGAATTTTGGTCCCGAAGTTGGCCACATCTTAGTGAAATATGAGACCCTTGCGATTGTTAAAATGGGAACGTTCCCATTGCCATATTTACCCAGCATTGTAATGTCAGTCGATGCTATGTTGAGTGCACATGTCCTTCAGCATTACATTGATCCTCGTAGTACGTATATATAGGAAATATACAGATTATAAATTCTGTTACTCAATGGAGCGTATTCACCGAGTAGGCCTAGAGCTAGGCCTTGCCCTATATCAATTTATTTTTGCCATTTTGGTTTTCAATACATCTTGGTGGGCAATGGGGCCGGGGCAACATTTTGCAGAGCGGATACTGTCGGGATGAAGAAGGGGATTCGCATATTAACTTACTTGAGCAATATTTTTTTTGGGGGGGAGAGAGCAAAGCACCCAAAAAAAGTCAAACCTCAATCATTTAAGATGGTTCTCTGAACAGTGGCAGCACCAGAGATGGGTTTTTTGGGGGTATCGAGCAATAATGGCACATTTTTTTGGAAGAGCGCCCCCAATTTTCAAAATTTGATATTTTGGCACAGTTTCGTTGGTAATTGTCTAGGGAACTATACCTGCGAACGAGAATGCTAAAAAAATGTGTATTTTTCATAAAATAAGCGATTTTGTCATTAGAATTGGGATCCCAGATTGGACTTAACGGCAGAGCTAGAAATGCTACGTTTATGTCCGTCCATGATGAAATAGTGCCACCTTGAGAAAAATAACCTCTAACTTGACAGTTGCCCTGAACCAATAACCAACTAAGGATGAGCGGTTAGACACGTACATGGCGCCCTCTTTTCCCAGACTATTTTCACATTGAAAGGCTTTTGTTTTGTTGTAGAGGTTCATCAGGTCGTGGCGTAATAGTATGATGTCAGTCATTATTACTGACCATTGTCAACTTACTTGAGTGTGGACCGTTTCAGGAACGACTGTCCTTCTCAGCATGAGATGAGACTGGGGATATCAAGTTTGGTTGTTGAATTTTTTTTTTTCTCTTTCCCCAAGGATTGGAGAAGCAACTGGCAATCCGGTTGGAAAAAAAAATCAACAACCCAACTTGGATATCCACCAGTCTCATCTCAGTGCTGAGTGAAAGGAACAGTCGTTCCTGAAAACGTCCACAAGCAAGTAAGTTGAACATGATCAGTAAATAATGAACTACTACACTAAATTGAAAGGCTGTTTCCAGCAGCGTTGAATTATTATCGGAGATCTCCGAAATAATTATTCTAATTACAAAATTCCTTCGTGTTGACACGTGGACATTTTCTGATATTAACCATTCACAGGGTTATACTTTATTTACACTGTAAAAATAGGAGTAAAATGATAAAATTTAAAAAGGGGCAAAACGCTATGAAAAAAAAGAGTAAAATTCTTACTCGAAAAATGGAGTGTAACTTTTACTCAATGGAGTGAAATTTACTCCATTTCGAGTAAGATGTTACTCTTTTGGAGTACTCCCATTGTAATCAATTGAGTGCTTCTGCTCATAAAATTCCAAGATTCCTTAAAATGCCATAACACTGTGGTGTTCGCATGGCATATTAGAATGCCACCCCCTTCATGACCCAAAACTATGTATTCATGCCCCCAGACACAGCACTATGATTTTCCCTTTAAAATGTTGACCGTCACAGTGTAAAAGTATAAAATATATAAATCCGATTGTTCTATTTTGTGGCTTTTGGAGATTAAAATGTGATATGACTTGTAGCATTTTCAAACAAATTCACCGAAATTTATCCCCAGTGAGCTATGTCCCTGTATCTCTTCAATGAAATGTTCATGGTTATGTTAATGCATTAAGCTTAAAGAGATAGGAGGACATTTCCAGCAAAATATGCCCCTCCCATTTTTTAAACAATTTTACCAATATATTAAATCAAACCTGGAGGGAATAATCCATAAAGCCATCTTCATGTAATAATATGCTTTTGTATTTTCTGTCGTGCATGACAGATATCCGAGTATGCTTGTTTATGGGGCCGATCAGGACAGCAGGCAAGTTCAAAACTTACTTTTTTGTTTTCTTTTCTTTGTTCAATAAACCTACGAAATGTCCTTGGTTGGTATTCTACAACAAAGTGCAAATTTATCCAAATTTGTATTCCCTCAGAACTCTCCTCGTGTCCCTTTAAAATGAAGAAGAACCCTCTTTGATTAAGTCCGAAATGTATGTCACGAATAGATCTATGAAAATGTTTAGATGTGTGAGAGTTATGCAACCTTATTCTACAATGCTTTAATGTATTTTGACCTCATTTGAGATTTTTGGTGAACTCTAGGTGAATTGAACTTGACCTGTGCATGTAGTTCCATATCCAATTGTTTTTCAAAATTTAATTCTCTACCTCTCTGCCAATTTGATGCCGTTTATAATACAAAATGCTAAATTTTTACCATTATCTGCCTAACTAACATTACAAATACTGTGGGAAATATGACCAATTTGGGACAAAATTGAGAAAACGGCCAACTTCGGGCACTGTCAGTTTGGTGTCATTGTTTAAGATAAGCCATTTTTTCTTCTCAATTCAAGTTAGATTCGTCCTCAACTATCATACTTTAAGAAATACTGCGTTATTACAAAACATCCAAGTTTTCAAAACTAGAATCAATGTACTCATCTTAGGAACATTTTTATCTCCGATTTTTTTGGACTGAAATACTCAGAATTTCGGCTGTAATCGACTCAATCTCTTTGTTTTTCGTCTCCACATTTAAACAAGTCCTGCGCATCGGGATATACATTTCTGGGCATCAGGTCATATCCGTTTCAACTGAGCGGGCCCGCTTCGTGTCGGCGATGATCATGGAACCATGAAAGAGTACTCCTCCCTGCCGAGAAGCGGCCATTGTTGGTCTATGCTTTTAAACAATGAAGTTTTTGCGTAATGCAATTAGGTAAGAGCTTTTCTCCTTCTCCTGCCTCCCCTCCATGGTCCCACCCATAAGAACAACAAGACTAGTGCGTTTTTGTATGGCGTCAAGTTAGAAATCCGCAAACAAATATATACACCAGTAAATCCTCTCCGAGTTTTAGTAAGACAAAATAAACTTGTGACCCAAACTCGGAATCTTATGATAATTACCATTACCTGATAAGAAAACACAGACATCATTGAAACTTAAATATAAGATTTTTACAAAGAATTTAGTAAAACCTGCGGCATTATGGCGTTGGCGAGTAAACAATGTCCACTTTAGCTACAAGATCATGTTATATTACTAGATTTATTAGCTTATGCAACACATGTCAATGTGTAATTTATGTGTATGTATTCTAATATGCAAAACTCTTGGAGGAGTATTAATCTACTCGAAATATGTTCTCTGTGTAATTGTTTTATTTAATGCGTTTTATTCCAGACGAGCCCTATAGAACACCACGCTCTGAGTATTGTCGCCATCCATCATTCAATAACCATTACTGGCTATTTCCAACTAAATAATTACCAATTGTATTTCAATTATAATAGTATAGAATATATCACTTATACTGTATTCTTTTGATGTTCAGATGAAATAAACTGATTGATTGACCTAAACCAATATTTTTATTATTGTGAAGCCAGACAACTCTAAACAAACAACCTATCTGAGCCGGCACCGACAAACAAAACTCTTTCATGTAAAATAAAACTGAGGAATACTACTCTATATGTCAAGTTGAACGCAATTCTATAACCTCAATTCTACATTCTACACATGGTGTTCATGCTGCCATTGTTGGTATGACGTAATAATACTGTTGCCGAAATTAATTGCGGTTTCGTTTTAATATTGTGCTACAATAACCTTTATATCCATCGTTCGTAGGTGTGTACTGATAAAGGCATACTAAGCTATTCTTGGGCGGCGTGTGTGCAGACACGCCATATCATAGTATTCCAGTCAACTATGAAAAATAAGGGGTCCACCCAAACAAATGCAACAGAAAACCGCTTTAAACCTTGTATTTAATAACTGGAATAACCTACAAAACAATATATCAAAAGTTTTACCAAAATCGGAGGAGTGGAACAATGTCTAATTTTGTGCATAATTTCCAAAATGGCCCGCCATTCAAACTGATTTTGCCTAGATCTTGGGATCTGAGATTTCTACAGACTTAATTCTGGTGTCTATACCCATGTTTGAGGGGGCAGTGAATTCAATTATAAATATTAGTTATCAATTGGGTCATTATTCTTCCCTAATTTACATAAATTCAACATGGATTCCCATTTTGGAACCACGTTTTACTATATCTTGGGATCTGAGAATGGTAAAAGTTTCTTTTGGTTTATATACCCCTGTTTTCCAGATCAAGGAAAATAATACCGTTTTAACATTAATTTAAATCATTGGTTTATTCTTTTGTGTGATGCTTAAACTGTAGGAATTCAAAATGGAGGCCCATTTTGGAACCACTTTGACCACTATAAACTTATATCTGATAAGTTTCTTTGAAAACATATTTTTCTGGGATCAAGAAATTTAAACATAAGAGCAATTTATATCATGGGTTCTTTTCCAAGTCTTGCTTGCATTTGATTATCTCGAGACACAGGCAAGAGCTACCTGTCAATACTAGCTTTTTCAATTTATTCTATTGTATTCAATGATTGCCTTACAGACGTTTAAAAAAAGGTAATTTCCCTGCTAAATCTGAAAATAGGCGGAAATTGTTTTTATATAACGTTTTCAACTTGCTGCTAAAATATTACATTTTATTTTATCCGTTAACCCAACCCTAAATTTCCCTCTTCAAAATGATCCCATTGCCTTTTGTCATATTTGAGAATACTTTCTTAGAGAGGATTCACCACGCAATAAATCACAAATCTACCATTCATGTTTCACTATTCTATTTAATTATAGGACATTTTAATAGTGTTATAAACATGGTTAAAATTATGCGGTTGTTTGACAACAGATCTTACTTAATAAAAATCATTTTAAAAGGACTTTCTATCCATAAATCATATCTTTTAATTTGAGTGCTTTTACGACCGCTCCTCTTTACACAATTGGAATGTTATAAGCCCTCACTTTTTATCTCAAATTTTTTTTTTACAGAGGCGAGAACGGCCTAATTGAAGACCGAAATATGGGTGTAAAGTTGCGTACTATCATGGCAATTTTAATTTACTACTGAACGTATTAAATTAGACGTGTCTGTTGACCTTTGAACAATTTAGCAATGAGGTCACAGATCACATTACAGCTTAACTTTCCCAAATGCATCCATAAAGTATGATGAAATATCACACATTCTTCCTTAGTCCCAGAAGTAAAAGTCTGATGATGTGCCGTACATGGTTAATTAATAGTTGTAGTCAAATTTTCAATAATATCCTGCGCAATTTGAAAGTCGTCGCATTTATCTGTTTTGACACAAGAATTTTGAAAAGGTAAGTTTGCTATTATCTACGAAGTGCACCTGAAGTACAATAATGGCGGCAACTTAAACATCCCTATTGTTTAGGTGGCCTTAAACCCATTTATGTCATAACATTAAACGAAACACAAACTGTGCTCTGTTGTTATAGCAAACTTAGTTTTAAAAATCCTTTTCAAGATAATATAATGAGGATAGTCTTATTTACAAGAGACACTTTAAAATTTGAAGTACCATCTCAACAAGTATTTGTTATCATTTGACCCCTTTGACCTATAGACAATACCATGTTCAGCATCATAAGTACTGACCTTTATGCCTGTGAATCTCAGTAATTGCCAATGTGCCACGGTGGCACTGTTTGAATTATTCCACTACACACACTGGTCCATTAATATTTATTAACAAAATTGCATTAGTACCCCCCCCTCACTTTATGTTCTCTAACTTCTGACTAATATTTTCCAGCCCTCCACTTGCAATCTATTACATTTTCAGTATAAGGAGAAATCTACAGTACGGTCTTTAGGTAATCTTTTAATTAAACTCCACACCCCACCTTATATTTATACAAAAGACATCCCATAAAAACCTTAAAATAATCCAGGTGGCATGCAAAACAGCTAGCTGGCAACACAGGCAGTGTACCTGCTGAGCAAATGGTCTTCAGTGTATCCAACGGATGGAAAGTGTTTACGGTGTAAAGCAAAATTGTCAGCGTGGTCTTTATTTTATTATTTGTTCTTATTTTGCCTGGGTAAATCATTCAGTGATAGACTGTTTCCATGGTGCCCATGGATCGCAGGATCTTGAATAACTGAAGAATACATTGCTGACTAAAACATACACTGACTGGCTGTAGGGCTAGACGTTTTATGCCAACTAAGAGTTCTCAATTAAAATTACTGGAGTGCCATATAATCCTAAAATTCAAATTCATATGATAAAATGTAAGCCCGATGGCCATTTGTCCAATGTTTGTGACTTTCACATTAGGCAAATGTCAGACTTTGATATATAGGTCATGTGGTTGGAACCGGCAACCATTTCTAAGTTTAAGTGGAGGAGGGGAGGGAAGGGTGCAAATAGGATGATTGACAAATGCCTTATTGTTACTAATAGTGATCGGTTTTCTCATTGAACTTGCAAATGGGTATAAACAATCGCAAATGAGCCTCTCCAACTGCTACATACTGATATTTGACAGTTGAAAGGTTTTAAATGTGCATGGCGGCCATTTTGATTTATGCAAATTAGACATGAGGAAATGACACAACAGTACACATACTGCTTAATTTAATTCTTTGACTCCAATATTATGGGTAAACACCAGATGAAGCTTGGTCAGTTTCAGTTCCCAAGATATAAACAAAAGGGTTTAAAATGGCGCCATTTTAATTTATTTATGCAAATAGGCAATACGAAATCACCCAATGATATGAATATGTTAAACAACCCGAATTCCGTGACCCCCAAAACAAGGTATAGGTACCAACCTGACCTGAAGTTTCTAACCAATTCTAGATCCCAATATATAAGCAAAATTGTTTTTAAATGGCGGCCATTTTGAATTTATTGCAGAATTAGGCGCTCTGTTTCCACTACTTCTGATTTGGTAACTTTGATATGTTGTGTTTGTGGCTATTTTCCAAGTTAAATGAACACACAAGCTGGGTTCTGTGCAATTGTTGTTTTGGTCAAATCCTATTTTGACTGGACGAAGACGCCTAATAAAGTCTGTTTGAAGAGACTCTATTTTGAACAATGGCAGTCCATACAAAACCCACGGGAGTTTTGTCGGCTGCTGTGTTTGATGCCTACACTTATAAGGTAACAGTAGACCATAAATGTCTCACCAATATCTTTGAAGTATACGCCTGAGAGCACAGAACATCGAAATATGAATAATTATACCTTTATTAACTCCTAGATGAGACATCGCACCTAAATAAATTATAAATGAAGAAAGTTCTTACTCACCCTAATGAATCCGGGAATCATTCATTGTGATTGTCATTACAGATTTGTCAAGGAACATTATGTCTGTGTAGTCAGAAGCATAGTTTCTTAATGTTTGTGAGAGTTGACATATCAATTTTTTCCCCCTCCTGCGCGGCTAATTGAAGCACAATGGAGTAAAGTTTTACCACAAGGGTAACACTTTACCCCCAGTATGACTTGGAACTCATTATTTCCTATTGTCCATAAACCATCATCACAGAATAAAGTAAACCATAGGCAAACTTTTTTTTTTAAAACCCTTTGACAATGGACACACTCGTGTTTTTACAACTTCAATAAAAGTTGGACCGTGCAATGTCGACCCTATTTCTTGTCGGCTAACCATAATTGCGAAATACGAAAAGGACATCGCCGATAAGGAATGAATGGCGCCATCTATAGTTGTCATGAGAACGGATGAACTTGAAACGTTTTGCATAAATAAAGCGACATGCTCCAAGTTACCTTTTGATGTTTTCAAAAAATCCCACTTTACATCAAATTCCCCAAAAGTCGGTTTTAGGTAATTTATATACAGGCTTCAATGACAATTAAAATTCCATATTTTTAGCCTTTTTCCACCCCAAGAACCAAATGCCGCGTTGGAAGGATGTGGCGCTATATTTGCAACATATATGTGGAGTGGCGTTTCTGGTTCTTGGTGGTGGAAAGACCTCATTTTTTGCATTTTTGTTTTCTGGGGGGCCGGAACAAAAAACAACACACACCTGTTACCATACAAAACCATACCATATCACTATAATGGTAAGGCCTGCTAATCTACCAAGGACTCGTTCATAGCTGATGAGCCGTGTTAACAACAGCTGGACCATGGCCCTCCTTGGTATCATAAATATACTAAATACATTGGATGCATTTGCCCAATGCAAAGTGAATGAAAGCTATGAACTGCGCATGGGAATTGTTAATTATTAGCTCCGTGTAGTTCTTGCTCATGATATCAATCGCGCGGTCCATGGGCCATTGTGTTGTTTCCAGAGTCTGCTTGGTGGGAAGACGGTTATAATAATCCAATCTTAGCAGCATACGATCTCTAGGTATTTGGGTAATTGTATAAAGGGCTGCCTTATGTTAGCCTCTTTGTAGCTTATGAAAGGCAGGTACTATGGCGTACTTACAAGCTCCATGACAAAGGGCAGCTATGCAACATCTTTCCTGTTTCTGCTTTCTTCTTCATATAGGTAATCAATGGGCATTGAAATGGAGGCATGCTCTAGAGCTTTGCTTTTCCAGAGAGCATGCCCCTAAAGTTTCTCAGATTTTCTTTCTCATTTTTTCATTGCTACAAGTGTATTTTGGGGATAAAAAAAAAACCACCTTGCGTACATGATAAGTAGTTTTGCCAAACACCAACTCAAAATGGATGGTGAAATATAACTATTCTGATTATAAGAGCCTCCTTCTCCTTCTCCTCCTAATCCGGCGATGTCCCTTACTACCCCTCTCGACACACGTGATATCTACCAAGCTAAATGATTGTGACTATTGTCTGGTGTGTGGCCGTGTAATACTAGCAACAGCACTTTGGAACCGGGTTAATAAAGCGCTATACAATTTGGTGAATTATTATTATATTTATAATCGTTTTGCTGAAACGTACTTGATTATTATCCGATCTTGTAAATAGGTCTACAAACAACGTTACCACTACAAGGTGGATCTATTACTTTGGACGCTGTTGGACAACACCATACACAAAACAAAAACTAAGATGCATTTCTTTAATTTCTTTACCCCTTCGCCAGTCGCGCGCGCCGCACTAAGGCAAAATCTATATAGATACTATTTCAAAAATATTTGACCTCAATTACCATTGTCCTGGTTCACGGACAGCTGTTGAGATTACTGACGCAATTTCTCTTCCTG
>JAMKCH010036290.1:0-29129 GCA_023653785.1 Ophioderma brevispina
TCTCACACCCCTTCCCATTTCCCGCCCCCCTCCCCCCTCTCCTTCCTTACTTCTCCGCGTCCCACGCAAACCGTCCCTTCCCTTAGAGTATATAGTTGGAGACATTCAATTCCATCTGTGAAATGCAAATATATTTCCTCCAAACAATAGTCTAACTGTTGGAAGGACTGTCTTGGGTGCTGTGTCTCCATAATTGATTTTTGGTATTGGTTTTAACCACTACGTCATTGGCTGAAACAATCTATCCACGGTTTTGATTCAAACCCTTGTCCTATCCTTTGAAAGGTGGTCATGGTGTTACAAAAAATTGTTTTTATTTTATTGCATATGGTTACAACTCCGTTTCTTCTTCAATTTGTGATGTCCTCGGATACCAATAAATGGTCTACAATAGCAGCATTTAAATGGGAGCAAGTAATCCGTGTTTTTCTTGCTATGCACGTAGGTGAAATGCAAATATTCAGTTTGTCCCTGAATCTGCATCTTTTTTTAACGACAGATTAAAGGCTTCAAGACATGAAATGTGGAGGCATTACAAGTTCGAACAAGAAACAAGGCACCCCTTATCATATGATCAAACTTTTCCCAATCGTCCTGTATAGTCTTCTGCTACCAATAGTGCTGACTGGACCAATGTAGGCCAAAGTTTGGTCACTATTCCGTAAAATTAGGACGAAAAAATGCAAGTATTTTCCATTTTATAACACCCACCCCAGTCAATCCACGGCCATATAAACTGTTTGAAACTTGCCACTGACTATACCTGTTTGGGAGAGCGAGCTGGTGTAGTGGCTCATCCCCTCTGCCCTCACCAATGCTCCGGGTCGATACCTGGAGAGCCAGTGTCATTCTAGGCGGGTGAATATTGGTTTCCGAATCCAATACCCTTCGTAGCAGGTTTTCTCCCCAGACCTCGGCTCGGTTTCCTCCTTCATCTAACTTAGACTTCTTTACATAAAAGACCTTCCTTGTCGTCCCTGGATTATTCTTGGTGTTGTAGCAGCCTAAGGCGCCTTAAAGCGGTGTCTCTGAGCACTCGGTGGACGTAGTTTGCGCGTTATACGAATTTTCAATATGATTATTATTTTCAAACCCCATCAAACATAGAAAAGCAAAACATCAGACAAAGGATTCCAATCACCTAATTTTTTCCTCAGCTTTGTTTAAGACATCCTTCTGCATGTTTTCGCATTTGTTTTTCAGGAATGGCGCTCAGATGCCTCCGGTTTCAACTCTTGAACTGTTACAACATCTACCTTTCTTTGATTAGGAGAGCTTGAAATTGCCTCATTGCTGGATATTGTTGGAATGGCATATTCCCATATACCGGGTGTACTAGGGCCATTCCTCCGTTAAGTGTTCAAGTTTGGTCTCCAAAATGACGAAATATCAACAATAAGGCAGTTCCTACAAAGCTTTAAAATTCGTAAACTTTAATATTCCTCAGAACACGGAACAATGCATGGGTGCTCTTAAAAAATAATCTGATTTTTAGTGTATTGGCCTAACGTTAACACTTAAGTACCGTATCCTCGTCACGTCATTCCCCTGGTCGGCCTTTTTGTTCGTCGTGCTAGTTCCTTGATGAAGACCCTTACGTGCTTCACCGACTTAATTCCTATATGTTATCAGGTATTACCTTATACTAAAGCACGGTGTGGCATTCGACTTTATGTATGACACCATATTGCAAGAGCGTGAGCAGGAGGTGTGTAACGTATCTGTCGCGTAACGTAACAGGAGGGATTTTTCATTACTAGGGCTAGAAACTGTCGTGAAACCGACGTTTAATGCAAAACATTAAATAACATGACATCTTTCTCGCTTTTATCACATATATGGAACGAGGTATTTAGTTTATTTTTAGCAATTTTGTATCCCTCGAATTATGGTAACGTATCTGTCTGCTATATTGGCTACCTTGCCTCAGAGAAACTCTTGCGAAACGTTAATATCCAATATGATCATGTTTTTAAACTTAACAATAGCGCATAATAGAGGGCTGATAAAATGCATGCAATCTGCTGATATGCTCTCTTGTGTAACGAGTAGGGACACATTTTAAAGAACGATTTGGGCTGGCGACATGGGGATAAGCAAGAATTATGCGTCTTTAGGCCGTATTGCTTGATACTCTCTCATCCGGTTACAACATCTAGTCCCGGCTCATTTTGAAAACATAACTCCAAATATACTTTATAATTCTAAACCATTCATTCTTAAGGCCAAAAAACAGCATTTTAAACTGTACATGGCTGTGAGCGACACTACAAACGACTTTTTGAACACTTTATCGGGAGATGGTACCCACTAATATGCTTTCCCCTGTTTTAACCAATGATCTAGCGAATTAGGGAAAACTAGGGAAAATTGTGTGTTGTACATGTGTGGACAACAGTACATGCATATAATTCTTGGGCACATTTTAGACATTCCAAAATCAAACATATTTTACCTGTATATGAATAGATGCTTGTATTTCTTTAATAATGACTGCCAAATTAGCCACTTCCATCATGTTTAGTCCCTTTGTGGTCTATAAACATCCACACTGGAAATAAAGGGCAAAAATAGAAGACATAGGGCGAACATACTTAAATGTCGTAACTAAAAAAAATAAATGATGTAAACCGTCAATCTTTCCGGAATTTTATAAATAACACAATAAAAGACGCTTAATTTTTTTGAAAATAGTAAGGAATATTGCAATCTTCTTTGTACAACTGTACAATATTGGAAGGAAGTGGATGAAAAAAATCGAAAAAAGTCGTAAAAAAATCAACCTTTTTTGGCACAGTGCCACCTTATCTTTTCACGAAATTTCCATGTGTGAGCTATCACTGAATAGATAATTTTTTTTAGCTTCTAATATGATACCCAACTTGCCCAAATTGAGTTTAGTTTGTGACCTCTAGCGTTAAAAGTAACGATTTTGGGGAAGAACGTGCAATTTAGAGGTCATTGGCCTCTGACGTCACGGTCCACCACTCACTGAGCATAAGACTTTGTGTTTTGGATGTCCCAGGGATACCTATACATATCGCATAACCAGACACTTGGTAATTCGGATAAATAAAACACCTCATCTTGGGACCATTGTTACCTCTAGGTGGGTATCAATAAAGAGTTGAAATAATAGAATAGAGAATAACTATAAATGCAAACTCGGGGTGCTACTCCTAAACGTTCTCTCCTCTCCTCTACTTGTGCCTGTGGTGGACTTTTCAAGATTAATATCTCCCAACGGAAAGTTTGTGACCCCTGGTGGTGTCAATGAAGATGAGACGGTATAGAATACTATAAATGTAAACCCGGTGGTGCTACTCCTAAACATTCTAGTTATGCTCTTGTTGATGACTTCTCATGATTAATATCTCGAAAACGGAAGATGTTGTGACACCTGGGGTGTGGCAAATAAAAGCAATGAGTAAAGAATACGATAACATGCAAAACCAGGGGTGCTACTCCTAAACTCTCTGACTTATGGCTTGTGTGGCAGGGAATTTAAACTCTCCAAGAATTTAATATCTCCATAAAAAGAAAAAAAAAAAAACAAAAAATGAAAATGTTGTGACCCCTAGGGTGGTGTCAATTAGAGTTTATCTGCTTGCACAACTTTTTGAGGGACACCCCCTGGACTCGCACAGTTGCACTCTGGTGTGCTGCTTTTGTCCTTACAATTAAGCGCGAAAGGCGAGACTTGTGGTTCGAGAACCGCCTTGTTGACAATTGCATTTGTGACATTTGATGAATACCTATGTTTGGCTAATCAACCACTCCATTACTAACCCGGTTGTAGTATCGTAGCTATTGTCTGGGAAGAAAGTTTCTCTCTTTGTATTTCATATTCAAACATTGGTTTGGGGCACGAGGAGGCCCCTCGGCATATCAGCGTTATGTTTTTCATAAGACTTGACTTTCTGGTGTCTGGTGGAGCAGATTCCACGGTGCGCATATGGTCATGAGAACTCACCTTTGACATCAAACAAGATCTAGCTATAGTTAGGTCTGCTGTTACTGAATAATTATGCAGTTGGACAGCAAAATGCCCTGCATATCATGAATCCAAAACCTTCCATGTGTGGAAAAAAAGTATTGTTATAAAATTAAACCCCTGTATTGTATCAAACAATTGTTTGGCATTTGTGTGACAAACCGTGTCTTTAATGTACGTGTGGGTGTAAGATAAGCCCTTGATTATCCTTGGAATGTATGTTTGAGTATATAGAGCTAGGGGCAATATACGCACAAAGCAACTGTATAATTTCTTTGGAAGAGTGTTTGCAGACAGACAGAATTCCACCTCTTATGTTGTAATTTAATATTTTATTGTGTCATCTGCACAGTAAGGGAGACAGACTAATCCAAATTATGTAGGGTTCATCCATATGGGTGTATATAGACGTGTGTGTGCGTGTGTTAGTTTCGTTAACGTTTTCGAATTGCTCGGGCATGGTAAACTCCTTAACTCCAATTGCCACTGAACTCAGGTCATAGGTGCACCATAGAGAATTGCCTGTCCACGGTAGGGGTTAAAGGTCACAGATCTCCTTTCCGCTCCCCCTCTTTCCCTAAAGATGCTGCCACAATTACATTAAGAGGATATACAATAGATTTTGCTTTTGTTAATCCTTTGTTTTTCAAATGCGCCATATCCGGTTATTACTCGCCAGATTGTGAGTTTTTGGATCAAAAGTTAGCTCTAGATTGAATCTGGTCAATTTATTTTTTGCCCAGGTGGGTGTTTCTGTGCGTTAACTTTTTTGCTACAAGCCCTTTGCCTTTAACACATGAGTGTTTCATCATTGAAAACCTGCCAGACCCTCTCGGACACGCATTGGAGTTCCATACGATTGTGGTTTGAAAAAAATACACAAATTCGACACTTGTCCTATATGATATCAAGCGAACTTAACAGAGCTTTCACTTTGACATAATTTACGTTCTAAGATCCAAATAGTCGACAAGAGTATGCCTTCTAAAACATGTTGGCGCATTGTTTTAAAAAGGAAGTTCTTTGTATCCCACAATTTTGGCCCGAACTATTTGTAGTGTGCCCCCCTTTAAAGCAGAGAGTGAAAGGTGGATTGCAAAAAGCATGCAACCAACAGTGGTTCAAGAACTACCTTAATGTTGCATGTTTAATCAATTTTCCCATATGGTTATAATATTCTCTATAATAGTGACATGCTGCATGTCAATACAAAATGAGCCTTTTGCAACTGTAAAAATAACTTTCTAAATGAATTGAAAATATTATAAAGTGCTGGCACTGTAGGATCATTTACTCTACCAACCAAAGAACACTTTGTTAATGAAGTATTTTTCTTGACAAGAGTAAAGTTGGGAAAAACAAGTAAGTTCTCCTACTCTGATGCATTTTTCATCAGGGACATTTACGTGAACTTGAAATATTCAAGTTTGTAAATAACAGGGATTGAGTTGCATATATTTAGAAGGTATGTTTTAATGTTTTGAAATGACTTAGAAACTCAAGTTTTATGAATAGAATATATGATATATGTTATTGTGCAAGATATTATATCCGTCCAAAAGTGCTTGTTGTATATACAGGCATTTTACAAGTTTCTGTGGTCTATGCTTTATCTTAAGTGTCATTTGAAAAGGTTACGGGGAGAGGAGACAAAACGCGCGGCAAAGGGATGCACTGGCAGTATCCCGGGAGGATCTGTGAAACAGGGTGGGGGATGGGAGGGGAGAGGAGTAGGGGAGTGCGTAGAAAGAACAAAAATGATCTCTGTGCCGGCGGACGGAATTTGACGACGTGGTAATGGGGAAAGAACTTGGGGGGGAAGATAAAAAATAGGTAAAGGAGAGAACACCAAACACGGACCCGAAAAAAACTAAAATCCCATTTCCCTTTAAAGACATTACAACCCTAAACTTTTTGTTCGAGTTAACATTAGCTTTTTAAGTTTCGATTAATGAACCTCATTTCATTTGATATTCTTTTGATAAACGACCCTTATAATAATAAAAATTTGGCTATAAAACAAAAAACCAAATGTAATAAGAAACCCTTGTAATAAAGCAACTAATTATTATATGTAAATGGAATGAACCTCAGAATAATTGTCTCTATGGCAAATTGTGAATAATGAACCTTCAGAACATTGAAGTGTGAACTTATTACTGATAGTTTACTACCCTTTCAAATGATAGGGGAAAAACGTGGAGAGCTAAATTATATTCAACAACCATTGTCGTGATTGTAAGGTATTGGCATATGATTTGGTTTCTAAGGGAGAACGCACAAGCCGAACTTTAATAAACCGGAGAGAGCACAAGCGTGCATTTTCATTTGCGATTTTAGCGTCAAAAAAATGCATGAGCGAATTTCCAATCTGCGTTTACGCGGGCATTGGTAACGCCGTCATAAAATCGCATAGAACTCTGATGTGCTTGGACTTGTCTAAGAACGCGTTTGATTAATTAAGCATCTCACTTTCACGCAGCCATTTTTTGTTTGCTGCGTGACATATAGCGTAAAATACGTGAGACGCCAGTGGTGTAACAGGAGGGGGGGGGCAAAAAAATTTGAAAAAATCATGCTAAAGCAGTGTTTTTTAGCCCTCTGGCCGGGACAAATATTGGACCTTTTGAGCCCCCCCCCCATAGAGGGAAAATTTCCGAAGACTGGGAAATTTGCCCCTTTAGAGCGGGCAGGCCCGTTACGCCACTGCGAGACGCAGCGTTTCTATGGAAGACGGAAATTTCCCTCTAAAAATGTCCTTTTTCGACGATTTTCAGGAAAACTAATACGGTGACACCATTTTTTTATTCCGGTATTTTCAAGTATGCAACTTAGACCTAAACATATGTGAAAATCAGAAAAACCATTGGTCCCTTTGTTACCTTTTTGGGGCATTTTAGTATCGGTGCATCACATTTTCCCATAGAGTTGCGTGGTAAATAATGTAAAATTTTGAGCAAAAATGTACTTTTTGAAAGTCTTTTTTTTTTCAAAACGAATATGGTAAGCCATATTTTTTATTTCAGATTTTTAATCAGCACAAATGAATGTACTATATATCAAATTTTAAAGAAATTCTTCGGCCCATTTAAATCATGATGCCAACACCTTAAACAGAGATGCAAGTTTTCAGGAAATTTCTTGATTTTAGGAAATTTTTGACTCTGAATAAAGTTTGGTCACGTTTGTGACCTCAGACAAAAAGGGGTTTTTAGAATTCAAACTTCAAACTGTAAAATTCTGTGATTATTTAAGTACTCGCATTCTTATATTTATTTCAGAAAGACATTGGTACTTTGTCATTACAATAATGTTGGTAATTAAAATTGGTAATTAACAAATTTATATCACTAAGTACGGTCACATGTGTGACATCTCCATTGACTTATAACACAAAATTGGTGACCATTAATGTGAACCAAAAACGAAGTTGTAATTAAATTTTGTGTATTTCCATATTCTCAACTATTTCAAACACTTTCATTACAATGCCATCAGTAATAACTTGCAAAGAGCAATGCTACTCCTGGTATGCAGATTTCCTGTGTTGAAATAGTGCAAGTCTGCTAAATTTGGCAACTTCACCCCAAACCTCCAAAAGACACATGGAAATCAAGTTTAAGCCAGTCTTTATTGAAAGTAATTGTTGTTTTCTTGTTTAAGCTGATCATATTCATATTTTAACTAGTAATAAAAGTTAACATTGCTACCTTCTTCAATATGACCAGAAATTTGTCATTCAAATGTTAAAATGGCAAGTGCCGGTCACGTGTGTGACAGTAATTAGCACATCAATAACTTTTGAAAAAAAGAAAGATCTTAACCATTTATTTTGTATAACGGAAGGTACATATAAACTGGCTTTTGACATGAAATATGAACATTACTGAGAGAGTGGTTTTCTAGTAATAAAAACTTCTGTCTTTTTAGTCATGTGTGTGACATACCAAAGTCAATTAAAATTGTTTGTTAATTGTCTATTTCCTATAAATTTGTATTTTTTTCAACATAATTTTGGAAATTGAAGTCCATACAATACTTTAGGCAGTATTTCAAACAAAAAGTAATAGCTATTCAATATAAAACTAATAATCTCACGTTTTATCCCAAAATATTAAACACATTCATTTATGCAAATGAGGGTGTTTGAGTTGAACATATTGTTTAAAAATATCATGCAGGAAACTTGGAAGGATGGTTAAAGGAGAACCCGTACAATGAATAATATTAACCAATATACACTATAAAATAATTATTGACCACATATCGAGTGGTTTCAAAGAAAAACGGAATTATATAACCCTAACAATGAATTAAACCCATCTAGTCTGACCATGTGCTATTTAAAAATCGCGCTAGTGTATAGCGTGTTATGCGATACGACCGGCACGTTTAGGTCATACATGCCATAGGAAATACACATTGTGAAAGCATCATGTGTGAAGATGCATGACGCTACTGTGCCGTCCGTATCGCATAACACAAATACATATCCCATATACAGTAGAGCGAATTTCAAATAGCGCGTGGTCAGACAAAATGCTTTTAATTCGTTTTATGGCTAGTATTATTCCGTTTTCCCATGAAACCACTCCATATGTGTTCAATAATTGTTTTTGTAGCGTATATTGTGTAAGTTATTCTTGATACAGGTTCTCCTTTAATGAGATAATATAAAGAAATTTGCAATACCATTAACTTCATTTTTTATCAAAAAGGTTTACTTTTTTGAAGAATGGCCCATTTCACACTATATTACATTGTTATCTTTGGAGCCCGGACTATGGCTCCGGGCTGACCATATCTCAATTTACACCGGTCTAATTTATTGTATTCTATACTCCTCCATATACCAACGAACGTCAACATTATTTTCAAGTCAACGTAATGGTACCTCTTTGGTTTTGCAAACATTAACACATACTAGAACCCAGCCCCCCCCAAAAAAAATCTTCACGTAAGTGCTGCCGTAGCAATAAAAGTCGAGATCCTAGACATTCCATTTGTCCATGAAAAATAAGTTTGCTCATTTTTGTTGTGGTTTAGTAAAAAATCTAATAAGAGGTCTCTGTAAGGTAGTATCTCATTGCAAAAAGCAATTTCTGAAGGTCTAAATTTTAAAAAGACAACAATTTGCACATGCCACACCCAGGTTATACTCATTTGAATAAAATCTACCATTTTGCTGACACTACATATCTGGCAGGGCTGTGATTCTTCAGGATTTTTCAGGCCTGGGATTTTTCCTGATTTCAGGATGTTTGTGACCAAAATTTTTAATTTGAGCCGGATTTGGGGGGATTTAGCCCAATTTTACGCCGTTTTGCAGGATGTTTCATTGCTTCGAGGATTTTACCCCAATACCCAATCACACCCTTGATCTGGGTATACGTGAATTGCATCAGTTTATGTTCACGTTAAATTAATAAAGTGTGTACAAGACAGATTCATTGGTTTGCAAATTTTGCAACTTTCATTGTCAAAATAAAGTTAGGCTTTTACAATCATACTTTAGAACCGTAAATCAAACGATAATCAAGTTCCTCTTTCTATGCTTCGAGCAGTGTAATATAACGGATTTTTCGTTTTGATAGTAAATATTTATGTGTAGTATAACAGGACCATAGGTTACAGTGTATAAAATTCCGGATCCGGAACTTATTACAAAGTTGTGATTTTCTATGTGAAGGACATCAGTATGTGGACAAGCATTATGTAGCCTACATCCAAAACACACAATTTGTTAGAAAAATGAGGGAGCCACCATCGGGAAATCTGACGTGCTGCACGATGAAAAGTTTGAATTCCCCGCGCTGCAAATAAAATGTTTGAAGCAGCTCGGCGGTTTGATGAACCCACCGAGCTATATTTACTAACAGCTGCGTATACACATGAGACGCACTGCACTGTGTAGTTTCTTACGCGTACATACATACTCTAGAACCGTAAATCAAACGATAATCAAGTTCCTCTTTCTATACTTCAAGCAGTGTAATATAACCTTTTCTATGCAAACTCTTGCTGCAATTACGTTTGTTCAAGAACTGCAAATCATGCAACGAAGCGTTTTTTCTGAGAGGTCTACCAAGAGGAAACAGCTAGAGACTTGCTAGATTCAAAATTCGATATCATTTAAAATTGTCAGCCTTTAAAATTTTGCTCTTCATTGGTGGATTTTGAGTATGAGTATAAAAGCAAACTTTAATTTTTAATACTGAAAGTTGGAAACCAATGGAGGCTTTCTTTTCTTGTTCACGCATTATTGATTTGGTGTAAATAGAAACTGATGCAAGTTACCCAGATATGTAGAGTCAGGAAAATGGTGGTTTTTGTTCAAATTATAACTCGGGTTTGGCAGGAGCAAATTCATTTTTGTTAATTTAGACATTCAGAAACTGCTCTTTCTAATATATTAGTTTACAAGGAATTCTTTACATATTTTTACTAAACTACAATAAAAATCAGTAAATGTCTTTTCGGATCCGCCTGTAATATAAAAAGTCCAACATTACCTGGTGATTGAAATATGAGTCTTTACAAAGTTCTGGCTTGGCTATCGCATGTTCATTTCAGAAATTGTTAAAGTGTCGATTTCCCCATCTTCGAGCGAGGCAATTTATTTGTGTAAAGGTGTGTACATTTGATATCAAACGCATGCCCATTCAAGGTTGTTATTCCATTGCATGTATAAAAAAGAAATGGAATTTTAGCGTTTTGAATATAATCACATTTAATATAAAACTTGACTCCCCGACCTTCCAGACAAGGCTAAAGTACAATCACGCATGAAAAAAATAAAACATAATACAGTGTATTTGCCTTTTGCTTTGGAAATTAAAAATTTGAAACCGTGGTACACTTCAGACGCAGAGTTCATTGGCATATTACGATATCTGCTCAAAATCGAGAACATTCACATAATGGAATCGCCTTGAAATTGACATATTCTGCTTAGTTATTGGTATATGATGAATGTTTATATTGACAAAGAAGTGCTTTCCCTTCATTGCAAAGGGTAAGATTCAATGCTCATGGCACTGCTGTGGAAGTTCTAGAAGACCTCAAAAGGATATTTTTTTTTGTCACTTTTACCGCTATCCGATGCTCATTTTCCGAAGTTAGAGGGTCAAATTTACCTTACAAAAACTTCCATTGATAGAGCTACAACGCAGTAGCGGAAATACATGAGGAGTATGATTTCTTGCCGTTTCCAAATAACCTCGTAGGAAAATTAGCATTTTTCAAAAAATATTTTCCACTAAGCGCAAGCTCCGGTGCTTAGTGCTTATTTTTAACAAAACAGTTCACACAAGAAAAATCAAAACAATGCAGCAAAAAAAACCAACCCCCTAAAAAACCCAACAGTATGCATACAACAAAAATTATCAATAACGTACCCTGCACTACAATGCTCATTCTCAGAAGTTAGAGGGTCAAATTTACCTTACAAAAAAAACTTCCATTGATGAGCTACAACGCAGTATAGTGTATGTACTTGTGTAATTGAGTGGGGCATTTCGGGTAGATTCTTGCAAACCATGTTTTTTGAATGGTTACATCATGAAATTATCAAAAAATGTTTGCATTTTTTGGCGGCCATCTTGGTATGTTGGCGGCCATTTTTCAAAATGGCCGCCAATCCAAATTACTTTTTCATATATCTCGGGCTTTGAAGCTCATAGAGACATGAATCTGGTGTCCATACCCATGTTTTTCAGGGTCAAGGAATTAATATTTGATGTTGGTTTAATGGTGTGATGTCTTCATTCACTAAAAATCCAAGATGGCCTCCAAAATATCCGTCATAACATAAAATAAGCTATATCTCGGCTTCTGAAGTAGGTGTGAAGATGATTTTTGTTTCTTTACATAGGTTCTTGAGGTCAAAGAATTCAATTTCGTGCACGTCTAAGTTACATGACTTTGCTTACACTAGAATCCAAGATGGCCGCCAAAATAAACCTCATTGTATGCCCATCAATATGTACAATTCCTTATATTTCAGCTTTTGAATTTCTGAAGCAGATTTATAAACATGATTGTAACGTCTTTTTATGTGCTTCGGGGTCAAGCAATGAAAGTGATAGATGTCTCTTTATTCTACGATCCAAAATGGCGGTCACAATAGCCGTGGTTTATTGCCACCACTTTATGTAATTTGCTGACAGTGTCTTTGATTAGTTAATAATCTGTTTCTGAATCCAATTCAGAGTCAGTTGTGTGTTACGTTTATGATGTTATTGCACTTTTTAGGGTTCACTTCAAACATGCTGAATTCAGTCCAGTCAACATTGTTCTGTCTACATGTGCAGCATCTATGGAAGCATACTACGTGAATAAAAAAAATTGTGCAAGGATTAAAGATGACCTTGACCTTAATGCAATCACTATATCATAGATTTGCTGTTGTTTTTATTAAACACATCTAATATACTTCCAAATGTTGAAAAAATGAAAGAAATCGATTTAATAATAAGCCAGATATGACCAAATTTGTAAGCACACCCATTTTTTTCGCCGTTCCTATGGGATTTACACACATTAAACTTGTGTTTGTGAGAATGTACATCTATCAATATCATGATGCCTTTGTCAACTTAGTGCTACATTTTCTTGATTATTTCAACTACGGATGAATCAATCAATTTATTTATACCAATGTGCCAACTGATATGACGAATCCAAACACCAATTCGCCTGTTGCAGAGTAAGAAAACAAGATCTCCCCATTGTTTAGGATATTGCAAAGAGTTTAGTCCCTTTAAATGGCATGACTTGTATACCTGGATTACAGTAGTAGTGTTGAAAACCTTTTCATTTACACATCAGGATTAATTGGGTGAGATTTTGTGTGAACATTAAATTCTTTTGAAGATCTTTTTGAATATCAATGATAGGAGATTTGGCTATTCATAGATCATTAAACAAAATATCCCATGGGTTGTCATTACTTTCATAATGCTTGGCCCCGTATATCATACATTTACGTAATATCTTTGCTTACTGTGTAATCCCATTGGAATGTAGGACCAAGGGGTGTGCTTACAAATTGCATTAGTTGTGGATAAGATTAGGCCTATGTACATCCAAAACACACTATTTGTTTAGAAAAATGAGGGAGCCACCATCGGGAAATCTGACGTGCTGCACGATGACAAGTTGAATTCCCCGCGCTCCAAAATAAAATGTTTGTATAGCTCGGCGGTTTGATGCTTGAAGGTGGATGGTCGCATGATAGAATCTACTGCCATTTTCCCAAGATTTCGTTTACACATGCTTTTATCGATATGAATCAAATATCAAAACTAAAAAAATGGGGTCACGGTACTAGTTTTTTAGAAACAAGTCACCAAAAGACCTGTTTGTTAAGCTTTTTTAGCATAAAATTGGACACAATCTATTGAAAATTCGCACTTTTTTTTTTTTAAGATTTTTTAGTTTTTTATTTCTTCACGTTTTATAACTTTTTTTGAAAATTTGATAAAGTTGCGCATTTATTAACATTATTTCGATTACTAAAGAAAACATTAGGGGTCCTGTTCTACTTTTCTTTTATTTAAAAAAGAAACATTTTTTTTTGTGATTCAAAACACCATTGCGACATTACGGGTGCAAAGGCGTCCCGTATATACCTACGCACTGGATACGCGTGTAACTGACGCGCGTACCAAAAGGCGCCCCAAAGTTAGCAATTAACACACTTTGTCGACGGTTACAAGTACTATCTGCATCAAGCCCAAGTAGAGTGGATTCTCTTATATTATTTCTCGTAGCCTCGGGATACAAACACGGTTGTAGAATTTGAATTTATGAAAACGCTGTATGTGTTAACAATCTGTTGAATTCGTTTCTTTCTGACGAAAGTTTGATTATGTTCTTCCTTTCTCTTTGTCTCTTTATTTGTTAGTATTCTGTAGTTCATTATGCCTTTAAAAACAAGCATTATAAAAATTTGAACAAACTTGCCGTTTCGTAGAGTTTAATTTTGCTATGTATATTACGATCTATCGTTATTCGAGTTCTTTAATTTCTCCTTTTCAAAATTAAACGATAATTTCCATATTTTATCTTACCTTAGATTGGATGCCGCAATAGATTTACTGTAAGGTGGTCATCATTTCCTTTCGATGGGGAGGGGTGCGCAAATAGGCCCTATGCAGTGATCAGATCACCCCCTCCAATTAAGATATATAGAACATTTGCATGATGTCCCACAGGCGTAGATGAAGCTAACGAAGCAAACATTGTGGGTGACACTGAACACATACAGGCATAGGTAGCTTTGTACGGGCGGTCGTTTGGAAGAAACATTATATTGGCAAAATTAAAAATTTGTTTATTTCAATATGAATATTAAGATCATGAACCTCTCCTAGCATTTGTTACAGGTGAGAGGTACCAGTGAAATGAAATGTTTTGAAAGTAGGCACAAGACGCGTGGTTAGATTATGGGTGGGTCGGACAAAGTCTAAGCATATACCGTATTACATAACAACGCCAGCTCACTTGTGTTCTAGCTTTACGCGTATAATTGACTTGTGCGCAAATAGTACGTACCACCTGGACAAAATTACTTAGATCGCTGCGTTGCATCCAGAAGTGCGCTTACAAAAATTGTCCGTTGGCACAAGATAAATTGAAAAGCGCGTACGAGGCGCATGGACCATCAACCTTAAGGTCCCATGGACTACGGCGTGAGTAGGAACATATTCTTAATTTCTTACATTTTCGTAACTCAACAGTATCCTGATCATATCGAACCACAGTTTTTAAAAGTGAACATCGGGCAAGTGTTAAATTCCAGGCATAATATACCCTAACATGACAGGGCATTCTCTGTTTTCGCAAAACGCGTATCAAGATGGCTGGAGTTGGATTTGACCCGTTAATGACGTCAGAGTAACAAGTTGTAAACATAGCTCACACGTGGGCTAACCGCAGCGCACACTCATAGATATCTCTCCTTGTCGGTTTATTTGTCTGGGAACTTGAATACAGCTATTCTGTTCTGATTCTCTTGTCGGTACGGTCGGCCGCTGGATGCACCCGTGACAAACAGCACATCGTAATTTGAAGGCCCAAATCAAGAAAAATTATGCCATATGATACAACACTACGACGCCGCATATACCGCGAGAAGGTCAACTGTGTACGTATGGAGAAGAAAACTGGGCCACGCGCACGGCCGTTCCACGATGACGCTCATGACGCGTTCATATCGCGTAATTGGTTACTCGGACGTAACTTCTGGGTCACGCTTGCCAGCGCAGAAATCACTTTCATTTTGGAATTTCCTTGAAAGCTGGACCAAAAACACATGATATTATGCCCGAGTTTTATCACATACGGTTTCTCCAATTACTGACTCATGCAGATTTTACTTTGATTACACATACATAATGAATGAAACCATTTTTTGGTGGTATTATAAGTATGTTTTAAAGCATGTCCATGGACCTTTAAGAGTACAGCTACGAAAGCCAGTTTGCGTATGACCTTGACATTCAGGAAGAAGCGCATTGCACGCGTTCCAAACCCTCGCCTTTTAGTGGTAATAGATTATCCATATTATTTCACGTTATGCATTTAAACTGATCTTTTTCTAATGAGTAGATCATGTGTATTATAGCTTTGATATTCTTGTGCAAAACACGCTGAATTTTACTTCTATATAAAAAATATAAATAATACTTTCGAGAACGATTTCAAAGTGAAATCGCGTTGTTTTGTACACGTTATTTCAGAAAAAATGAAAAAATGGTCATCGTGTATCGAATTTTCACACAAAAGTAGTTCCCCATTTTAAAACGTGAGGGTGCCCTCCGCTGATATTTGACACAAATTAAGATCTCATCTATATTTTGTTACCCTGACAGTTTCAATGAACCTAACCCGGTATCCATTTTGCCTCGCGAAACGTTTCATGCCTATTTGGCATCGAGCTTGGCATATGTGCTATCTCGCCATCCCTCTGACTTAATCGTATTTTTGGATAGGGGCCTATTTTAAAATAATTATAATCAACATTAAAAAATCAACATGCAGTTTAAGGCCTGGGCCCTCTCTGTAATACACATCAACACACCTGTATACTTCGGGGAAAAATAACATGAAACCATAGCCTATTATTGTAAAATGTGGAATGGCAATTTTGAAGCGGAATCCATAGGCCCCGCAGTGTACAAAACTTTTATAAGAAGGGGCGATGCATCTGTATGCCTATATAGGCAGTGACTATAGGTTCTATATAACTAAAATTCCAAATCCGGAAATTTAAAAAAAAAAAAATGTTTCGAATTTAACATATATTTATGGCCATATGTTGCATATCCCATAAACCCTTCAGATTATTGAAGTAAATTGGTCTATACACTCTAATAAAAAAGTGTCGACAGAGTTCTGAACTTGTCCTCTTTAAAATGAGACGGCCCGTAGGCCATTTTGCGAGGGTGCGGAATTTTTAAAGACAAATGCAGAGGGCCATTTTACTTTCTAAAAAGGATCTTTTTGACATTTCTATTTAAGAAAAAGTTTGTCCTTTTCTTCCAAATTGGTCTTTGTGGTACATTTTAACATTTCTTTCATGATAGTGAAAGTGAATTTAGGATTTGCGGAAATTGTTCGCATCACAACCGCCCCACCTCCAGTTTTGGGTTACAGGTCTGAAAGTGATGGTAATGAAACAGCATTTCAGTGTACTAAACAGAAAGCATAGTCTGAAATTTTATCGAATATCAACTTGCCGCTAAAATGTTGCCGCTAAATGTTACCGCTAAAATAAAATTTTTGGTTAGTATGGGCTATTGTCCCTTAAATCCTTGAGCACCAACGGTATAGAGTCGCCGTTTAAAAATACTGTCAATTATTTTTCCAAAAAGACCAAAATTATCTTGTTTCATAAGCAAATTCAGAAACAACATATGTGTTGAAAAAGTATACAGATTTTTTTATGGAATTTGTGATATGAATACACTTAAAAATTCCTTTCTTTCCTCTCCCCCCCATTTCCTTCACCCCCATCCTCCTTCCTTCCGTAAACAGAATATGGCCCCGAGTCGCAAAGAGTTTTAAACACCTATGAAATAGGGGGCCTACACACGGGGGAAGTAGGGGAGTACTGAGCTGCAAGGGGGACGGGAATGTGGCGCCGAGAAGGTATCATTTAACCTTTTCTTGGAAATTCTTTGGAAAATTTGTTATATGGCAAGGACGAGTTGTAGGCCTATTTCTATTAGTGTATTTTCCAGTGGTCAATCAGGTATAAAGAGTATGCAATGCAAACCAAAGTGTGGAAAAATAGTGCTGCCAGATGGTTAAAAAAATACATTAACGTTAATTTTATAGCTTTTGAGGCTTCGCCCCAGAATTCCCCCAAAGCATGTTTAGACTAAATTCGGGCCTTCAGAGTCGTGCTATTTGCTACCCTTAATACGTCAAAATCCCCCCTGCAGTCTATGCAGATATGGGAACTATTCATAACTTGCAAGATGTCATTTTATATTATTAGCACAGATTTTAAAAGCGGGTAGCTACTAATGTCACATAGGTCAACAACTAATAAGTATAGCTCAAAGGATGGATAGCAAATCTGTTTCATTTTTGTATATTTTCGGCGGTATCTGCCGGTTATCGTGGTTCAAACATAATCCGGCCGCGCACCATCGCCACCCATTGCCAAACCAAAAGTGAGACCCAGGGGCTATCCATCTGATCATATTGTTTAGGCACAATACAAGGACTTGCATTTCACGATTACTTGATCACGCATATTGCTTGAATCAAGTAAATCGTACTTCAATTAGGTTTATTATGCTTTTCAGTCCTATCAAAAAAACTCAAAACCTTGTTATGTTAACTAAGCTTTTGCAAGCTAAGTAGGCTATTTCTTACGTTTAGGTTGAAAAAAACCGTAATTTCACATTTTTGGTTCTATTTTTTTGCTGATTTAACCAAAATACCATATTTCCCGACAATAGTAACAAATATTATGTTTAATAGTTTCTATAGTTGCGGGCTATTGACAATATGTTGTCGGCCTATATTCAAACTTTAGGTTTATTCTTTATTTTGTAACACCCCAGGGCGTTTCCGGACTGTGTACAAATAAAATAACTGCTAAAATACTGGCTAGGCCTATGTTAATTTAAACCCTAATTACGAATTCGTACGTTTAATTGATATAAAAATTGATAAAAATGTAGGCCTATATAGAACTGAGGACTAGAGCTCAACTATAAAAAAAACAATATTTTATATCCTTAAACCCTCACCGTAAACTGTAATTCACTAGGCCTATAACCGTAAACTATAGGCCTATAGCCTTTATAGCGTAATTCTAGACGGTAAGTGATGTCAACCAACAAAAAACTCGGACAGCGAAACCTTTTTTTAAAAGTTAGATTGAACTAGAGAATATTATTTTAAAGGGAAACCCTTTTTAAAACTCCTAATGCTGAATTTAAAGTGGACAAATCACACCGGATAAGTTAAAACCAGTCCATTATTCCACGTTTTGTGCGTATTGTCAACACTATAGCGTGGGTTTAGCAGTGCAATCGCGTAGCGCAATGACCAAATTAGTAATTGACGCACGACCCTTTGCGACGGTAATTTACCGCACAGAATGTTATTGAACGCGCTAACCTGCAGACGTGTTTACATGATTCGAATCAGTGTACGAGGTAGGAGGGAGATGGAACATGGTCATTTCCTTGTCAAAGTATTCCTTTTTGGAAAATGCCCACTTGGATTTTATGTTTTAAGATGGAGATAAGCCTTTATTTGAGATTCTCATCAATTTTGCACGTAAAGCGGTTAGACATTTTGCCCTCGCGCAAAAAGTTAGCATGTAAACCAACTCAAAGATTGTAAAAAAAATGAGCACGGCTCAAACTTTACCAAACAATATTTTAAAAAGTAAATGCTCAGGGTCAAATTTTGAATAAATGTTAATAATTCCTAATCGTCATAAACTGATCTGTGTAGTTTACTAGATAACGTTTCAAAATAGTGTAAATTGGAATTTTAAACGCGAGTTCGAAACCGCGGGAGGTTATCATCGTTTTCGACCCCAAAAGGTGCGGAGTTCTTCAAAAATACAAAGTCCCTTTCCCTATTAAAAAATCGCGCTGTATAAAGCACGTACGCTCGCAGATGGGTTTCTGCTGAGTAGTCAGGTTTGATGTGAAACCAACAGCTGCGTGTACACATGAGACGCACGCGCACTGCACTGCGTAGTTTCTTAGCTACATACCATATGCGACTCACGGGTGATATTTGTATGCTCTTGAAAAAAAACAAAACCACTTGTTTTGTTTGTAAACTGGAGCGATTTTTGAAGAAAGAAAACTGGATTTATTATGGTTTGGCCAAACACCATGATTGAAGTGCAACAAAGACCAACCGTGAGTCGAAACCTTATTTAATCTCGTCTCATCTTCGGACTTGTGCTTTTGTTTCTCCTTCCAAGTTTTACGAAAGTTTCTGCAAGCAAATTTGCTACAAATTTGACAGCCAACGATGTCACCTTCTCGTCAGTGGTTTCATTGGGAATATACCTGAGCAAATCATTGAACCTCCGACCTATCATCTTTTGGAGTTCGAAGCATGATTTAATACGGCCAAATAACGTTTGAGGATTATCTGGTGTACAGTATGCAGCTTTCAGATGAAGTCCGCCACGCAGTACGAGTATGTGGATAAGAACGCTGGATGGTAAATGGGTCTCATGGGCTCAAGATCGAGGCATGTCATCACTAAATACGAGCACTGGAACTATGGTGACCAAAAATAGCTTGCGGGGCGGCAGGTTTTATCCGCTTCTGTTGGATTATAACCCAATTGATAAATTGTTATTGTTGATTTCCTTCATCGTAACACGAGAAGGTAAGAGAGAAATAGTCTTGATGAAGGGCCGGGAGAGAGAACAAGAGAGAAACAAAGAAAGAAATGAAGAAATCTAAAACTAATAAGGTGTTAACTGTTTGAAATAACACCGCCCAAAAGAGGAAACATTGCAGAGCAACCAGCAAGGTCTCGAACTTTTGGCAGTAAATGTCAAAGGAACAAATGACTGATATTATACAGGGATATACGGAATTTGTTGTTTTATTACCATTGCAATATAATAGACATATTTGTTGGGGACAGCAAATCGGAATGTTAAATGATTCTGATTTAGATTTAAACGACATCGGGAAACATTACAAGAAATACACGCAACTTCGACGTTTCTTGCCGATTATCATATTGTAAATATTTCTATGTTTTTAACGGCGTATTAAAAAAAAAAAGATTGTAGTTTCTTTTCCGTGAGGCTGAGGTCCTTTCTCTAAGGGTGCTTTTCCCAAAGAGGTCGTTATTTCAGTGGTCTCATCGTGCCCAGGGATTTGAGGTTCTTCTTCCGAAGGATTGTTTTGAAGAATCATCAGTCCAAAACCAAAATTCATACAAAACAATAACAAATAAAGTAGGCTATTCTGGCGATCTGTCTTTGGGGTCCCACGATCATATATAAGGGTTATTACTATTTAAGTTGAGCATCAAGTTAATCTTTAGCATCAAGGTGTATAGCTCCCCAAGTGTGTTTTGGATCAAATCATCTAGTATGCAGCTTATTTTGCTAAAAAAACATAGTTTACCTTACTTTTGGTGTGCACTTTCAACGATCATCGGCATTGAAGCAAGCCGCCGCTTGTTGTCGGGAGTGGCTCTATCGAGCTTCGAATATCCTCCCTTAGGTGAAGAGAGAATGGCCAAAAATGCCTTAAGAAAAGGCGGAACTGGCAACTATCTACTACAAGCCTAGTTTGGTATTTTGAAAAAAGTATGGGTCCTGAACTATCTTCACAAACATAAATTGCCCAAAACTTCTGTGGGGGAAATATGCAAATGACGTCATCAAAATTGGTGCCCCCCAAAATGATCGTTTTAGTATTTATTTTAGGTACGGACTCATTCTGTCAGGATTGCTAGCATTTTGGGCCATAACTATGTGAAATATACATTTCTAGTTCAACCATTTTTTAGTTTGAGTTATTTTCGAGATATTTTAAAGACTAGAGAGCATTGTCAATATGGCGGCCAATATAAAAAATGGTGTTCTATAGTTTAATTAGTAATAATGCAGAAAAGATTATCTTTTTAAATATTCGCTTAATCCATACTGCAAACATTTTATAAGTGGTAGAATGTCTTATTTTACCAATAGTGGTAAGGAATTTAAGATTTTGCCATAACCTTATTATTTATAGTATTTATAACAATTATCCAAACATAAAAGAATATTACAGCCTCAGATTGTAACTAATATAAAGCACGTTTCATAATTTTAGATGTTTTATTCTTGTCTCAAAATGTTGGATGTGTTATGTATATAAATGCGAACGAAGAGTAAGAATAATACAGACACACATGAACCATGTGCAAACGCACACACGCACGCTCGCAGATGTACAAAACAGTATCCAGAAAGGCATTTCGCACAATACAGACAAAAAACGCACACAAACATCACACACACATATTAATGTGTGGTAACAAGGATGCCTGTTGTTGCAGAAGAAGAAATGAAAGAGCGCATAATTAACCATACGATATGAAATTTAGGCTATTTTCGGCACATTCTGTGCATTTTGAACGTTGGATGGGTCTCTGTTCACAGTTTAAAGACTTCGGAAGCCTCTAGTTGTAAAAAATTCGTTGCATAGTACACTGAATTATTCTCTGTCCCAAGTAAGCGCCTTTTCATAAATCCCAGGGAGTAAACGCTATTGCTGGCAGTTTTTGAACACATTGAAATCCGCTGTCAAATCTTAGTTTCAAAAACGGGTTTTAGATTAGAGGTAAAGAGAGCGTACCTTTGTACACATAAGAGGGGGGTGGCTATCTACTCTTTTAATTTAAGCGATGCAAGAGAAATTTTGAACATTTTAAAGAAAAGGATCCAAACCGTGGTATTCCAGTATATTTTAGGTTCAGTCACTCTTTATGTTAAGCAGAAATATTTAATTGGTTGATTTACATGACAAATACTTAGTAAAGCTTTCTTTATTACATTTTTGTCAGAGTCTTTTATTTATTTTAAAGTAATCTTAAGTAAAAGGCCCGGGGCCCCAGGGTACCTTGAGGAGCTGATTACATATCGTACAGAATTTCTTTTTAAATACCAGATTCAGATAATTAAGTGAGGGCACTGGGGTGAGGCTAACTGAGGTATACTGGTGTAATTCCATTTCTTTGTTTTCTTTATTCCGTTATGACTTGTGGTTTCTTAATTTTGGACTGGGGTCTAATTTTAACAAAAGAAAAGTCACACAAGTATCCCTCAGCCGCCTCGTAAACTTGTCTGTGGATGGACCGGGACAACTCATGTTTGAAGGCTGTGGGTTCAAATCCCGATCGGGTCAATGTATTGTGCTCTTAGGCAAGGCACAATTACTCCTTGCTTCTTTTTACCCAGAAGTGAAGTCGGGAGCTGTTAGAGGAATGTTTACAATGCTTAAAAAATACGCTACGGTTTAAAATCTACAATTTTTAGCACTTTTGCGGACGCACTTGAAATAAAAAAACAAATGCTGCTCCCACACCATAACCTACCCTTTAGTTAATTAAGGTTTATCTTCAGATCTAGATTTGCAAGATTTCTTGGTTTCTTGTTTGCTATATAATTTATATCCCTAACGCCCCTTAACTGCATTTTTTCGGACTTTTCAAAAATAACGGAGTGGACCCCTTCTTTGCCTTGTTTTAGGGGAAAATTGCTCCTAGATCTCTAAACAAGACAAATAACGTTACCTCTTTTTTTGCGGTATCGTAAGGGGGTAGTTCATTCTCGGAAAGAACGTTAGGAATATAGATGGTGTGAAACCTGAAAAGGGTTTTAAAAGAGACTATAACGTCTTACTGGCATAATATTCTATAACAATAAGCGGATAATTTTGGTCTGTAATTTAAATGAAAACACCCATATTTCCATATTTTTAAGAATAATAATTATGCCGTGGGACGAGTACACTGCACTACTATATAATAGGTTCACAGCGAGAGGGGAGGGTGGATGATGGCAACATCAAATTTCACAAAAGGAGTCGACTAAAGCTCCATTTTTGATGATATGTTTTTTAAATATAGAGAAATTGAGAGAAAAGAGAAAATTGACCATAGTCATTTTTATGAAGTTGGTGCGCAACAAAACAGTCCAAAAAGCCATTTTAGGGGTTAGGTCTATTTTTCAAAACGGTTCGCTTTTTTGCGAGGTCCCGCACCCCATCCTGTGCATTATCTACTAAAAAGTAAATGAGTGAAAATTTCACTCCACAAAAGAGTGGAAACCTCTTGTTAAACACTCCAAAATGAGGCGGCTGGTTTGTACTTTAGAGGGAATTTCCAATTCAAAGAGTGAAAATCACTCCACAAAGAGAGGATTTCCACTCGATTTCGTGTTGTCCGTATTCGTTTAACTTCCTCCAAAGGAGTTCTTACATAACGCCTCAAACGTAATGGAATTCGCTCGTTTGAGTGATTTTACTCTTTTATAGTAAAATCAACTAATCTTGGAGGCGAGGGTTTTACACTTACCAGCGTTTCACTCTTTTTGAGAGTGAAATGTTCAATCGGCCTTGCCGGCCATAACCATGGTTCATGGTGGTGGTGGTGGGGGTGGGTATTATTTTCCACCGCCCCCCATCCCTCCCCAATTGATGTACTTAGTTTGCAAATGCTAAACAATCTTCAAAAGCTCCTAGTTAATTGTTTGTGAAATTCCTCCGGTTATTTAGCAGAAAAAAAATGTGAAGTGCCGCCTTCGTCGGGGTTAGGGTTTGCATCAAAGTCGGATGGTTTTAACCCTCGTCTCTAAAGGGTGCTTGTTACGATTTATGTGTATTGTGTCTCTACTTGATATGAGACCTGGCACTTGCACATACACCCCATCAATACCGTGGGGAACAAACCGTGCGTTTGGCTGGTAGAAGCAATGTATATTCATTGTTGCAAAGCCCTATTCAATACTGTGTTAAGATTGATGGTTAACCATAAAACGGTACTTTTGGAAGGTTTGGTTTGGGAATGAAATGGCATTGCGGCTCAAATATCGGACGACATGAGAAAAATACGGCCTTTATCTGATATCAAAACAATTACTACTTCCGGGTAAGGTAAATCAGGGGGGATCCCAAAGCGATTCGGACCACGCACCTTTAACTAGCCTTTTTTTGTAACACGTTTTACCAAGAAATTCGTGATGAACCACCCAATGCTTATTGATAACAGTGATAGTGGTCCTCTTCTTCCATTGACCCAAAAAATAAGTACAACATTAATAGTATGCATCACAATGACGTTACAAAGTCTGCAAGTAGGCAAATTGGCAATTTCCACAGAATATAGGAGGACAAATACGATTTGCGCTATCAAATTGCGAGGA
The DNA here is from genome assembly GCA_023653785.1 of Ophioderma brevispina. Lineage (NCBI taxonomy): Eukaryota > Metazoa > Echinodermata > Ophiuroidea > Amphilepidida > Ophiodermatidae > Ophioderma > Ophioderma brevispina. The sequence continues at coordinate 24,420 of JAMKCH010036290.1, forward strand.
ATATCGGATTTTCCATGCGGTTTTGAGCTCTAAATGATGGAATTTGATAGTGTTACATAAACATAAGCGTTAAGAGCCATGCTGTGACATAATATTTAAAAAAAGGTATCATAAATATTCCTGGGTGGCAAACCCACCCCTCTCCCCTTCGACTTTTACGGCATAACCCCGGTGAAGGTGCTACCGTCATTTTTTTTAGCTAGAAATGACCGGAAAGGATGAGAAAAAAAATGATTACCGGGAAGTTTTTTACGAAAGCAAGCTTTTTGATATAAGGAACTAGAGCAAAATTCACTGGTGGGGGGTGAACCACTCCACCCCCCCCCACGTAAGACGAAGGTAAGGGCGTGGTTGCCAGCCAATATGTATAGATATTACAGCACTTCTGCGAGGTTACCAAATCCCCTGCACCACTTTACCCAGAAAAACTTGGGTGCTAAATATAAATTATCTCAAAGGTCAGGCAAATTGTGAGACACCCTCTCCGGTCAAATCTAACGGGGGAAAATGGGAAGGACCCACCTTCAAAGTCAATGGCTGGGGGGGGGGGGGGGGTCGTTTGACAACTATTATTATACGGTACTTTTTTGAAATGTCGGCAGAATAAGCACGAAAACACTTATATACATAGAAACTTGTAGTTGCCATCATTTAGAGCCAAAACTTGCATGGAAAATATGATATTTTCGGTGCAACATTGAATTTTCGACTCTATGGGTTGTGTATATGGAACTACACACTTTTTTGCTTGGCCCAACGCCACCTTATGACTCATCTACTGTTAATGTTGGTACTTATTTTGGTATCAATTTAATTCGCGCGTATTACAAACTCTAGAAATGTCAACAACATAATTAAAAACCTAAAAATAAGCCTTATTTGTTGTCATGTACTAAAGTTTTAATACCAAATATCACAAAAAATGGCGGCCATTTTGATGATGACGGTCATTTTGAACATGTTCCCCAGAGGAATTTCGGGAAATTTAACCTTTTTAAAAAAAATAAAAAAAATAAAATGTTATAAAAATATCAAAATTAGCTTGTAGACATAGTTGCCAGTTCACCCCCAAAAGCAGGTTCAAATTGAGGCATACAGTGAAAGAAAGCCAGGAAAGGAAATAACTGAATTTGATGGAACTTGTACGTGTACCTTACCAACAAGGATATGTGTCGATTTTGGGTCATGTTGCTGGTAAACAGTGTACAGCAATTGCGCTATTTTTAATCAATCTGCAGGTCTTCAAGTACAAAAAACCGTGGAACGTCGAAAATGTATTACATCCTCTGTTTGAAGGTAACTTATATATTCAAACATTATTTCTAATACACTCCATATAAAGGTATAGATGTAGATATATTGGCATGCAGATTCTCCACGAAACCATCACCTATAACGTTAGATGGTCAACCTACCAAATAGAGTATTTACACAGGTCTCATTTATAGTGTGATTCATTATAACAGCAACACGTAAATTTAGTTAACAAAATGTAGCTACTAACTGCGCGAAGCATCTTATTAGTAGACAACTTTCCAACAGTTGCTTAACAATGGGTGCAACTACTATAATTACTATAACGAATATATCCAAGGTTGCGACCAACTAAATATTGTTATCGATTCTCATGCTCGTAATAGTTCTGGACAGCTATCCTCCAATGGGAAACAGAGGAGCTTTTTTGTGCCATTCCGATTTCGCTTAATGAATACTTGGGTTGCTACATGATTGGGGACAGTTATATAAATTTAACACCCTTGTACTTATTAGTTCATGAATCAAATGCTGATTGTAACACAAACATTCTACAACGTCAATAAAAGCAACAATGTAGGCCAAATTGGACTTTAATCAAAAATACCAAACCAATGAACACAAGTTGTAATACATTTTGCCTCAAAATTGCGTGGCAATATGACCTGTACATGTTCTGGACTACAATAATAAACATGTGTGCACCAAGTTTTCAAATATCAGAACATGAGTTGACATTATAGCAATTTGCATCTGTTAATTAAAAGCAACTGCTGAAACTGTTAAAACCACTAAAAGTTTGGATAGCAACAGATTTGATATCTGCTATGCTCAGGTACCCACATTGCTAGTGGTAAACCAATCAGTTACATTTTTTTACAACAGTTACTACAGAAAAATGCACGTCTTGGCCTAAGTACAGTTATGTATGTGATTACGTCTGTAAACTAACTTATTACACTGAATTAATTTGGGGATGTTTTACAATAAATTATTGCAATTCATGACTGTCAATACATCACAAGGCATGGCCAGCATGTATCATTGGCAATGTAACTATCTATTCATTTTAATAACAAATAATAGCTCTTGTTGTAATAGCGGTTGCACTTATTGCATTATAAACATTCAACAACAAAACTGTAAATGTAAATGTATAAAATGCGGAGAACAAGGAGTCTCATTTTTCTCCAACACAAAGTGATGTAATACATTCAACTTCTTAGTTTTGTGTATACTAATATGAATTACAAAAATGACCACAATTGTGTATTCCCCCCAGTGTTAAACCAGACAACAATGGAAAAAATTCATTTCCAAACTATCTGCAGAGATAATATTAAGAGTGTGATTTAGACCAAAAAGTACATTGTAATAATCATACATTATGCAAAATGCATATCGGCTTGTGTGCAAAGTTATCTTATATTGCCAGTGCAGATTGAAAATACCAGCTCTATACTTTTATTAGCTGTAGCTATCATCTTCCTCTAAAGATCATCAAAGTAATGAACCGTTTTATACGTCGTACTATACAACATTATTGTCAAAATCTTTTCACGTGTCTCTGGTTTGAAGAACAAGTACGCAATGTTCTTGAATTAATCACAAAAATATGGCATACATAAATGTCTGTAACGATGTTTCAACTCGTTATCCAAAGGCAAAATGCCACATGCTGCAAAACAAATAATTAAGGATGCTGGAATTGTTCCACGGGTTGAAAGCTGCATACAATGAAAGACGTTAATTAGTCTCAAATCAGAAGTATAGGACTATTGTTATCTTACAGGGAGGTCAATAAATATACAGATTTGCTATACAAGTTTTCCTTAGATTTGAATTCACCGTTGCCGTTAAGTTGGCATGTCCTACCCCCGTCAAACACTAGCTCAGCGATGCTTGTCTTTTTTTAAAGACTATTCTTGTTTCACTTTATAACTATGCTTATGTCTTCCTCGTACTTTGTCATATATATTGTAGTGCAAAGGGACAAGGGCCTATATGTACAATAAAAATGAACTGCTGAGTTCAGTTCTACATGCAATAGTGTGTGAGCTTTATTTCTTAAAACTATTGATTATTATGTAATTATAATAATATAGCGGATGAATTCGACTTTCTCTTAGTATGTCCATATTTTGTAGATGGGCTAAATCGCTATATCCCAACATATATATTTTGTAAATCATCCTAATTTAGCAAAATATTATAAGCTAGTTAGGTCAACTAGGCGAGATATTCAAATTAATCTGTAAATATCTATACCATGCATGTAGAAAACGCAATGTCGTCAGATTTTGTATTACTGTATTGAAGGGCCGGTGGCCTATATATATCGTAATAAAATCTCTTGGGAGAGAACTGAACTGATTCAATAAGTGTTACATTCATAAAACAACAAAACGCCGCCTTTTTACCAAATCGGTTTGCATAGCATTGTAATAAATTTATATATTTAGCATAATGAAAAAATGCTTGTATCCCTAACATTAAATTTTAACTTTGATTCAAGAATATTGGTAGTATCATTACTCTGGATTCCCCCAGATGTGCCATTCGGCGACATTTTGAATGCAGTCCTAGTGGCGACACACAATAACAACTTTTCGCTGCAGTGGCATTCAGCCTGGTAGACTTTTAGATTTGTCTCGTTACTATATCTTTTGATTTCAAAGGGATGTTACGATCTTGGCATGTGTCATAATGCTATTATAAATTAAATTAGAATTGCGCGGTTCTCGGCTTTCGCGATTTGTGGCGGGGTACCAAGGTTAGGGTTGTTAGGATCCGTACGGAACCTTATCAGACGTGACCTGGAGTATTAGTAGACTTTGTCACCTACCTAGGGTCCCTGTCTAAGTATCCCAGAGTTCATTTGCAACTATAACAGTGTCCACTTTACACTGTAAAAACAAATATGCTCAAATTTTGAGTAAAAAGGACACAACCCTTACTGTTGAGTAAAATCTTAGTCAAAGATAAGTAAACCTTAGTCATTTTTGGGTCCAAAGTCCTATATAACTTCCACAGAGTCCCTTCCCATTTACCCAAGGTCCTTTCCAACTGTCTCAGCCCTTTCCCAGCTGCCACAGAGCATCCTTCCCAAGTAACACATGTGCCCTTTTCCCAACTAACCTAGGGCACCGTGATTTCCACACTACCTCCACACCCTATACCAAATACCCGAAAGTTCCCTTTCCATCTACATGTGGTCAATTCCCAAATACCCATAACTTCCCATGGCCTCTTTCCAGACACCCCATGATGCTTTCTCAACTAGCCCAGATTTCTCTTCTCAATTTCCTCAGGGTCCACTTCACAACTACCACATGGGTCCCTTTCCAAACTACCCCAGTGTTCTCCTTTCCAACAATCACGCCTTTTCACGTATCTGGGTTACTAACACTTCCAATTGAAAGCATAATTCAGTTCTTAAGTTCCCCTTTTGAGAAA
>JAMKCH010036291.1:0-43222 GCA_023653785.1 Ophioderma brevispina
CGATAATGTCCAAATGTTAAAAGATGAATGAAAGACAAAAAGGTTATGCTCAGCAGAACTAGTGTTACGTTAAGACTTAAAAGAATTTAGAAAGATGTGTACTCTAATTGTTCAAATTCTGTATTGAAAAAAAATGTATTTCCAATGGCGGCGTATCGGTATTCCACTTCGTTGTGCCAACATGCCTCGATGCTAATTTTAACTCAGCGCAGCAGCAACAACAATACGATTTGCACTATGCACAACATTCAAATGCAAATTTTGACAGCGTAGTCCTGGATTGTATACGAAAGCAGTGACCATTGATCAACGTGAGACTGTAGCGTGTGTCAGTATTTCATTACATTTTCGGCATGTTACACCAACAATTCAACATAGTTACTATTCACAGTTTGCTACTGTAGCTTTACTACTGTCGCTGGAGACGTTTAGGAAACTGTAAAGTACTTTCTAAAAAGGAATTCTGAAGAGCACATAAGTTGTTCCATTGTTCCAATTTAGAAATACCGGCTTCGTAAAGGGTACTTGATCGACCACTAGACTTGCTAACTCTCTGTAAACCTTGAAGTACAAATAATCAATAAAATCCCACACAAGTCTCACAAGGAATGCTATGCCTGGTATTTATCGGCTTGTATGACCAGTATTGGGATGAATTTAGTATTCTGCCACCACTTAAAATTTGGCACCATTAACATGCGGTTTATTCCGTTAACGTTGCCGAATTCATAGGGTGGTGGCAGAATACTAAATTCTTTCCCCAGTATTTTGTGTAGAGTGTAACTAAGAGATTTGTTTTGTTCATACATCATACGTTGTGTCTTCAACGCGCGTGATTTAGACTGCGCCTAAGTGTATAACTTAAGGCTTAACTTACGCGTTTTGTAGTAAGGTACAATACTCAATAGTCGATGCTCACATGCTGCACAGCGCAACGATTCATGGATTAATTTACTTTGTACTTTGAAGTTTATGAAGTGGTACTGGTCATGCTGGTATGGTAGTATATGAAGTATAGACCGAATTTGCATGTAAGATAGATTGGGCACACATGGATTACTAAGGCTAACGGTTCAGATGATATAAAAATCTCAACATTTTTAGGTAAGTCGGGGGGACGAGGCTGTGGATCACGAAATGCCCCTTTAAAGCCTGTTCGGCCACTCATGTCACTGTACTGTCAGTAAATGACTGTTTATCATGTTTTTACTCACTATCTGCTGGTGTCGTTGTAGGTTTTCCAGTTGACGTCTCTGCTGTCGATACTGCAATAATACAGCACATACAAATGGCAATTAAAACACAACACACAGTCCACCGAACATTCATTATGGCAATAATCAAAGTGGTCGTTAGCGAGAAAATACTTTTGGGGGTAAGAAATGTTCGGCTTGCTAGTGTCGATCATGTGTACTGCTTCATCATAACAAACGATAGTACAAAGGTCGCACTTCCGTTCCGGATTAGCGGGAGGACTTTTTATTAAACGCCTCACGTTTACTGTCCAAATTTAGGTACCGATCCTGAGTATGTTCAAATCTGTTCGAAAAATTGGCCAAAAGTTCCATTATTTTTTTTGCATTTTGAGAGGAGTTTCTGTACATTGCCATGTATTTTGTTTTAATATATTTTTGAATGCGTATTTAAAAATCGGTAAAAAGGCACCATCATGACGTCATTTTAAGGGTGCACAACCACTTAATCACTGATCGCTAAACGCACGAGATGCGTAATTTAAGCCCCCTATGTACAAAATTCATGTTCTATCCGGGGGTTGGGGTAAAACTGGGTATTCTGGTAGGGTAACCACCCCGCGTTACAAAAACGCGAGACCTGGGCAGATCTCGGAGACTTGCAATATAGGGTCTCAAATTCAACCTACGTCTCTGTCAGCCTTCACATAGGGTATCAAATTTTTCATTTTCAGTTTCAGGTAGAGTAGGCCTATAACACCAGCATGAACTGTTTAGAATGATGTTGCTGTTGAGATCATGCTCAAAAACAGGGAAAAAGTCCATAAATAGCTCAAAATTGATGTGTAAAATCCCAGTTAAAATTCCAATGCTAATAGTGCTTGGCACAGGTCTCGGATAGGGTGTCTATTTGAATAAGATGTCTCGGAATAGGGTATCCATGGTCTCAGATAGCCAATGTCTTCGTGTCTGGTCTCATAGGGTCACCGTTACCGGGCTCATGTACAGGTTGGGCTGATCTCGAGTTACTTGTGTTTCAGAAAATGAGACTAGCACAGTTTGTTCGCAAGACTTTCTTTAAAACATATCCAAAATTGCGGATGATATTAGGCCTACAACTTTTCCGTATAAAACATTTTGCATATTTAGCGATCTCGGAGGGCAGTACTTAGGCCTGATTTCCGTATAAATTTTGCAATAGTTATTACTATTATTACAAATATTTTTATAATATTTAGTGGCGCCGGAGGGGTGCCGCTCTCTCTCGCGCGAAGACGCATACCAAGCAATGTACGTTGTGCTTTCCGAAACACATTTTCTGATGCAAATTTGGTAACAACAATTTGATATTTGTAAGTGGTTAACTTTAAAATGCATATAGGCCAATGGTCGACGGTATAAACAGTAAAATATAGATCATGCATGTAAGGTTTTATTTGAACTAATAAAATTAAAGGTGTTCATGGAGAGTTCGTAAGCGGCACGGGGTGGGTCGCGGAAACCTTGCATGGGGTATTTAGTTTTCAAGACATTTTCTCTGGGTCTATAGGATCCGGGAGAATTCGCATTTGGAGAACGTTATTTTGGCCACTTTTCGCATTTGCAGCCCAGTGATAAATCGGCATTTTCCCTGAAAATATTTGTCAAATCCGCGCAATTATGCACACAAATTATGACCCAAAAGTTATTTTAAGAAAATTATAAACCTAGAATTGACTGACATTTAAATAAATTATGAGTTTTAATTGCTAAAACATTGTCCGTTTCATGGGTAAGTGATATAGAACAATTTTGGTATGGCGACATAATCAGGCAATAACAAAAGGAGTCGTCATTTCTCAATGGCAAACTAACAGGCCTGTACTAAAAATCACGAGTATGGAAATTTATAGATTTGAAAGCACAGGTTTGAAGGCAAGACTTCCGCGGAACACTTTTTAAAAAAAATTTTTAATGCTGAAATGAATATAGACCCTAAATGCGTAAGTCCTCATTTAGAAAATATAACCCTTTTTCTTGATTTTTAGTGATTTTAGACCCTTTTCACGTTACGTACGTAACGTGCCTGATCCTGAAAAAACTACCCTTTTTACGTGAATTCTTGGACACGGATGATACCCCCTTGTCTATGAAGACTGATCCCGGGGGGGGGGGGCATGCAGTAATTCACTCAACACATTTTCTTTAAAGGTGATTTCCTCACCTTCTGTTTTATTCATTGTTCACTAGATATAATTGAGAAAAGCTTATTCACAACTTTTTAGCGGATCCCGACTTTGCGGTTTTGTGTTATGAGCAAATGTTCGTTTCCCACGGTCCCATAGGCCACTGTGCTATAATTTCTGTCCGTTTACGGACAGAAAATACAAAATTGCAAATTTCTTACAGACACGACCAAATTTGCACGTAAGATTTGGCACACATGGATTACTAATGTTAGGCTTATAAGCTCTTATAGCGGTTCAGATGATATGAAAATCACAACTTTATTGAGGTAAGTCGGGGGGACGAGGCTGTGGATCACGAAATGCCCCTTTAAGGAATACCATGTACACTTTCCAAAAAATCTGTAGGGACCAAATGCGAAATGTCTCAAATGGTATCAATAATCTAATTTTCCTCGAGAAATCCGGTTGCTGTGAAATTTTGCCGGAAGTCAGTGGCCACCACCGATATAGAAAAAGTATAATTAGTGGTGTGCACCCTTAAAAACTTTTGCTGTTGATGGCAGCTATGGCAAGTTATAGCCTATGAGATTGGGAAGTAAGACCCATTGCAAGTGGCCAGGACCGAAGCCGGCAACAAGTGTTGCCAAAACTCAATAACTTTCTTTGCAAAGCCTTTACATCTCACCATAGGAGTCTCTTAGGGGTTGGAGGCCTCTGCAGAATTAAAAAAATGCATTATTAACAAATAGGTATGGAACATTCAAATATGTTTATGATGGGTCGAGGGAATAATTTGCAAGAGATAAATCCAGACCATATACAATACAATGAATGCTTAACTGGACATAGGGTTTGTTGACCCAAGGAATCGATTAAAAGCATTTGTGATTCCTATATGACGTCATAAAATACGGTTTTCTATGGTCGAGAAATATTTTTTCAAGAATAAACGCGGACCCACATATAATAATTTCGGTGATTGCATGGATAAGGGTTGGTGACCGACATCGCGTGGAAGCATTTTTGAGATCTATGACGTCATGAAATAACTGTTTCTGATTGGTCGAGATATTTTCTATGAGTACACTCAGGACCAATATAGAATTACAATGTTGGTTGCAGGGTTATAAGTTAGGTGACCCAAGGAATCGAATGAAAGTATTTGTGAAGTTCATTATGACGTCATAAATATGGCTGTTTTCGGATGGTCCGGAATATTTCAGTATTTCTATGAGTTGGTTCCTCCTAAAATGATTAGACTGTTCAGGAGTGCAAAAACGATTTCGAGAGGATTTTGTTCCTTGATAAAGATAAGCTTTTCGCCAGATTATATGTTGTAAATTTAAAGGCGGAGATCGAGGAAAAGCCTAACTTAAGAGGTACGATGGTAAGGTATTGTTACATGTAGGTCTACGCGTATCACGGTCTCGGTGCTACGTTACGGCCACCACTGGCATCCTATTTTGGTCGTACCGGCGGACTCATAACACAATCCTAGTTCGCGTTGAAGACTGGCAAGAGATGCAAGTAAATTGGGGTTTTTTATCATATTAAGAACAATTTTTCTAAAGACCTCTGTGATCAAATTTAGAGCGGAACTCGACGGAATCATAACTTCCGGTTATATTTCAAAATGACATTTTTCAATAGATTTTTCAGACGTTTAAAAGTTCTTTAACGGGAAAAATTGGTTCAACCCTTATCTTAAGATTATTATCTGGAAAGACAGACCTTTACAATATATTAGAAGCCCTAGATATAATTACAATTGCATATTGATGTTTTTTTAGCTTGCAAATCATTTAGAGCAATTTGAACTTTAACTTGGAGAAGAAAATCAGTAACTTAAAAATATACAAGAGTTGAAAAACGTTTGGAATTATAATCTTAAGAACACCTTCTTTCCAATAGCATAAAAAAATTTAAAAAGCAGTGGTCGCCAAATAGGGGTTTGGCACACTTTGACTCTGCCCGGGCCCAATGTGAAGCGGTCCAAGCTAATTGATGGTTGGTTAATTGTTTTTGGTTGAATGGTTTGACTTGGCACCTATGACAAATCCCGACCAGCCAAATGATGGTCGAATGATCCGCCAGTACTGGGGGGGGGGGGGCACCTCCAACCCAACACCTACCAAAATCTTTGCCGTTCTGTACCACGCGATTAAAGTATAATTCAAAAAGCTACACTAATCTGACATTGGGTGGAATTTACAAGCAGATGCACCCCAGCTTGGCTGCCAGTGAGGGTGTTGGAATGGTAACCCGATTGGGTATGCATGAAGGACCGAAAAAAACAAGAAAACAAATCAAAATAAATAAAAAAGGACAACATAAAAAAGTAGCCAAAAAAAACAAAACTTTGGGAGCGACAGCTATAAAAAATGGACTTACGGCCCAGGACTGCCAAGCACGTATATTTTAATATCACAAGCTTAAACATGGGACAGCAGGCTTCAAGTGGAGGTGATTTTTCCTTACAATTCACGAATTAAAGGACTAACACCATTAAATACAAATAGTATGAATATTTCCTGCTAATAAATGCACTTGTAATTAAATTCTCTCAAAACTACGTGTGTCCAGAAATGTACGTTAATTGCTAGGGCCTATAGGCCTCATAGTAACACCGGAGAATGTAACTTATGGCCTGCTACAAAATATTTCCATTTCAAGTGGAGTTTTACGACTAACGATATACTTTTTGCGGGACCCTATTTTTTGTATGAGTAACTTTGGCAACGCATGTTTTCATGAAAAAATATTAAAATATCGGTCCCTGGTCCCTCGGCCCGTCCCCTTGTCCAACAAGGGGGTTGTCAGATAAAAGGTTGAATTAACCTAATTAAAGCAAGTAATTTTAACGGAATTTTCTATTCAATTAATAGCCTAGGCCTAGTTACGTAATTAAACAATAAATAATAATAGTTAAAAATTTTCACTTGATTTGACGATCTCCATCACGCCATCTACGAACAATGAAAAAAGTACACAATTATTTAGGACAATGCCACCTACAAAAATATGACATATTAAAATGACATCATGCCATCTGTGGTTCAGCTATATTGGGACCGTTTCAGATTACATTAATGACAAATTTCATTGCAAACATAATTTGGTGGGGAAACGGGCCGTGTTATGTGTTGTTCCATTTTTGAAATTTGAAAACTATGTTTTGCCCTCCTAAGGTTACGGTTTCTTGTAGCTTTAATTTTATTGCTTAATGGTATTTGTCTTAGACCATGCGCTGGTGGATAATCTTTCCGGAAAAAACGGGGAAAGGACGGGTTCCGTTGGGCCGTTCTACGGACGAAAATCCAAATTGCGAGTTTCTTCCAGCAGAGATCGATTTGCATTAGGCACACATACTTGGACCAGCGAGAGCGGAGGGATTTGAGGCCCCACCAATTTTGTGCATAATAGTGTATTCATATTGAATAGGACATCATAGATTACTACCTGATTTGTTTGCAGAAAATGTCATAAAAGAAAAGAAAAAGGTGATTTTGATTTGGTTAATTTATAAAAATAGGGCTGAATTCGTATTTGCACCTATACGAATTAGAAATTCACAATTTGTTTTGTACCAAAGAAGAAACATGTTCTCAGCTAATCCTTTTCAGATGGGATATTTTGATAGCCCCGCTTTAATCAGGGCAAAAATATTACTTTTTGGTTTTTAGGGACCTGATATGGAAAATCTCTCGTTGACCTTTAAGATGATAAAATCTCAATTTATTGTGAGATAAATCGGGGGGGGGGAACGAGGCTGTGGATCACGAATGCCCCGTTACGACAAATATATATACGCTTAGTCGCTACTACAGGGCATATGAGAAACATTGAATTTATATAACAACATGCAATAAAAGAGCAAGGGACCACCCGGCTTTGAAACAACACGTTTAGGCCATTAAAGGTTGCAAACGAGAGATTTCAAATAAAAGGGTCCCTGAAGAAAAATGTTAAAATTCTGATTTTGGCAATGGTGTAAGGCTTTATATCAAAAATATTACATTTTTATTTTTTTCAGTTTTTTAATTTTTTGTTTTTTTCAAAAATTTGAAATTTCTAATTTCGATTAGGAGAAAATACAAAAGAGCTATGTTTTCTATGAAATATAAGCATATACAAATTGCCTTTGTGTTCATGTTTAATTTATTTCTTTAGCCAAATAATAGGTAGGGAATCGATTGAGCATCTAATCTACACGAAATCAATACATATTCACAGAAAAATATGGATGACTTGAAATCTCGCGTTGCAACTCTAATTGCTCTCGTGTAGGTTGAGGAAAGATCCTAAAAAGTGGCTAGAAATGCAAGATTCCAGAACGAAGTTTTCATCGCGCCAATGATGATGAGTATCCAGACCCTGCTGAATGATAATATCAACTTAGATGGTTCCGGTAATGGTCAGAAAGGGAGGATGCCGTATTTCCAAAACAGATCTTTCTTTAGCGACATACAATTAGGAAACGTCCCACGTGGTGATTAAAGAAACACTATGAAATACATATTGAAAGCTTTTCTCATTGCTTTGAGTTTGATCCAGAGAACTGGGTAATGCAAGCTCAGCAACTGGACTCAGGCGGGAACCAGTACCAAATGGACAGTTACCTTGAGGCTAAACGCAACAACAATCCGCGTTGAACAGACAGCAAAGAAAGTCTAGAAACTATAACTGCCAGTTTAACACAACATCACTTGCCCAGCAAATTTTAAAATGGGGCCACTCCTTGATAATGTGGAGTGGCATTGCATTGTGCTTAAGAGATTGGTTAAAAGGTCGGGTTGGATTGCACGTTTGCCCACATGGCCATATAGGCCTGGCGGTAATAGTTGGGTCAGGTTGCAGCAGGATATGTGGTCCAACCCATCGGCAAATGCTTCAATTTCCATTTCTTGGCTTATAAAAGCGCCCATTCCTAAGATCACGGCGCTGTTGCCTATTATTATTATATTTCCGTCATGAAATGTACACATCTTCGCTTCAACCTAGGTCGGCAGCCGGACAAGCGCACAATCCTATAGCACTTTGACTGTAAAGTCCCCATAACAGCTACTCAGATTTCGCTTGGGTCGACGGGAGGAATAGCGGAGTATGAGGTAAAGATCCTTGCCCAAGTGCACACAACATTGGCTGCGCGGAGCTCGAACCCACAACCTAATGATTATGAGGCGGGACCGCTGATCCATGTACCACATGGTCATGGCCTCCGTTCAGGCAGCAAGCGAGAGGGGCTTAAAGCGCAAAAGTAAGTAAGGGCGCAATGCCAGGGCAATTGCTATGGAGCTCCGTATGTTGCCCATGCACATTAATCCCCCTCTCCACGCTCAAGACAAATCCAAAGGAACGTCGCGAAGAAACGATACCGTTGGTGCCAGCAGCGGCGCAGGAGTGCCGCAACTGGGCTGCTCGAGTAGTAGAGCAGTAGTCGCCTAAGGGACTCCAAACTCCGGATTTATCTCGGGTTGTCTCCCCAAGCCTTTCCTGCAACCAGGGGAAGTCTTACAAGGCAGGCAGCAGCATACTTTAAAGTTGGAATAACACTGACGGGTTGAATCCTGGTGGTTTTTCCGCCCTTCAGCTGGTCTCGCGCAGTAGGTTATTTACTGGCCGAATCACAAGGCCAAAACTATAAGGATATAAAAGGAAAGTGTACAGGATTTGGTCCAGTTGCCAACCAAACCGGAGTATGGCGTTACACCTGTTCCACCAACCACGGACCCTTTTGTGAGTATGTCCACAATGTAGTGTGGTATCAGGGACTCTGATCCTGCCAGGACAGGTGCTTTGACCCTACTTAACGATTTAATCCACTAAACTAGGCAACTGGAATGCCGAGAAGAAATAAGAACTAGAAAGGAGGAAAAGAAGATATGGGAGGTAGGAGGTCGCTCACAATCCTCATCGGAATAGACACAAATCCAGCCACAACAAGAAACATGTGCCCTCATGTGCCCTCATAAGAAATCATGTATACTACAAGGAATGACGCTAAAGCGGAAATTCGTGACTTTCTTATTTTGAACGTGAAATAGACATTATTCTAATATTACAGAATTTTTCTGCAGAACAATATTGCATGAACAATAGCAAATAATACTTTGCAGTAAGTAAACGATGGCAGCAGAATAACTTCAAATTTATTATTAGACATTGCTTTTACATGTTTATAAATTTCGGTATAAGTTTACACTGGCAAACGGAGGCATCCCGGAGATGCAGTTAAAAACCATAAACATTATATTTGTTTATAAACAGGCCTGAAAATCAACGTATAATTTGTCATGTTATGAAAAGTTTTCAGTGAAAGGTGTTATTTGTACGTTTGTACGTGTACTTTCAGATTTTAAAATCGCCAAAAATGGTAATTTGATCAAAACCGAAATTGATATATAACCAAATCTGTAAAATTACAAACAAAATTTCATGACAGTGAATGTAAACAAAAAAACTTACGAAGATTTTAACCATGTACCTTAGACAAATATATAGCATAGGGAAGGGGAAAATTAAAAAGTCCTTTCTCGATTATCAAAGAAGGTGTGAGAAAGATGAAGATTTTTTTAACTTGTCTAGATGACCTACATGACAAAAGGATGTAGAGTCTGTGAAACCTGAATTTATCACGCCCGTTCCGAAAACAAAAGACAGGAAACAAAGGGTATGGGCCTGCAATTTTTCCACAGGCATTTAATAAGAACAGGGTCTCAGCAAAGAAAGGTACCCTCCAGCAAACGGCCGTTTTGCTTACGTAATCAATTTATGACCTTGTTTTAGCTTAGATTATGAAAATATTGTACTCTTTGAACCTTGGTGAAACAAGAAAGAAACTGTGAACAATAACCAACAATGACTATTTCCTAAAAATGATGCAAACCTACTTGTCCACGGCTAGCCATATCGGAGAAGGAAAACCAAGAAATTGAAATTCTTATGGATTTGAGCACACGCGTTCTCGATCTCAGCCGATTTAATTAATGTTATGCTAAAAGCACCTGAAACATGCACTTACATATGGTCTCAGATTGAGTGACCTAAATCCTTCACCGTCTCCTATCATAATGCATATGCATTTGGTTAAAAGGGTGCACATTTCATTTAATGGATGGCGCTGATCTGACAACGGAGATTCTACTGAACTGCTCTGGGGTTAAAGGACATCGTTCTTGAATGGGTAAAAATTTTCCTTCAAAAGTATAGGGTTCCCAGTAAGATGGCAATCAAGGGGAACGCTAAAAATTCTGGAGCATGTCAACACTCTAAAAGGTGAAAGGGGAGAGAGATGTGGTCGTCAAAAGAACAGGACACTCCGCAGTAATAACTGCTGCAGTGCGTTTAGAGACGAACAATAAACTCTAAACAAGCAAGGAACCTTGGAATTTGAGAGTATTATTGGCAAGGAGGGTCTTAACATTTTTATGTTGGGGGTATTTCCATCCATGGTTTCCTCTGATTAATGCTCGTCGTGGACAAGTAGGTTTGCATCATTGTAAGGAAATAGTCATTGTTTGGTTATTTTTTCACCATTTCCTTTCTTGTTTTCACCAAATGTTCAAAAAAAGACATACTTCTATTAAAGGTAAAAGAGGCAGGAATTGTTAAGTAAGCAAAAATGGTCGTTTAGGAGGTAACGTTCTTTCTGAAGACACCCTGTAAAAAACATCTCCCTATAACAAGCTCCTGTGTTGATGTTGTATGGCCTACGGCACTAAACAAAATAAGACGTTGAGAATTGATTGTCAACATCCGAGAATGTTAGAGTATTCATGAGAATGTCAATGGAGATTTGCAAGTCTTGCCCTAAAAAGTTGCCCATGGAGGTGAGGTTACCATAATATACCTTGTCTGTTTCAGTCTATTAGCGGCAATAATTGGAACTATTATAGTTTCAAACAAAAAATCTGCGCATGTTGAGAACTCTTTGTATAATCGATTCTTGGGCACTGAAACAAACGTTTCGCGGTTCGCGGAAGATGGGTACGGAGTCCGTCCCTGTAAAGAACCACTTTGTTAGGGGTGTCTTCTTAAAGTCAACCACTTGCTGGCCGGTTCCGCCGCAACCACTCACTTGCTGGCCGCAACCCAACTCACTGAGTGGAGCGTTGCACCGCAAACACCCGTTGTGGCCCGGTTCTACCCGCAAAAAAATGTTTGCGTTTGGACCCGTTCAATTGTGAAACCCGATACACCGCCATGCACCGCATCGGTAAACGTACCGCCCGTGGTTGGTTGTCAGTTAATGGCCAGGACTCTTGTATTATATCTAGATTTTTGTAAAAGGGCGACAAATGTTGCTTGCGAACCAAACATCCAAAATAACGTTTAGGATAATTTACAGCTTCGGTTCGTACCAATTGATCACTTAAGGGCGACCTTAATAGTGCCACCAGTTCAGGGACTTATCGTGGCTCCATACAGGTACTGATTAAAAGCACAGTCTCCGGGGAAGGAAAAGAAAAATTCCTGCTTCCAAACAAAACGCACAACTTGGGTTTCAAGTCGCGTCTCATGGGTTAGGTTCAGTTATTGTGGATTAAATATTTCTGCAATACGTAATGAGAAGATAATAGGTAGATGATCGGATTCGATTCTAGCGGATCTTTAATGTGAATAAAAACGAATGTAAATATTTGCAAACATTCCAAATACGCGCTGCTTGAAAGTTAAAAACTCGGTTCTTTCCACGTTTCTTTGTTCCGTACTATCCGAAAACCCAGTTTCAAGACAAAGTTAGCGCAATCAGACCCAATCTCTTAATGGTACGGGAGAGTCGCGCGAAATCTAACCTTAGCCTTTCATCAGGAGTGCTATATGGTTTTGGGGGGGTATCATCATTATAATAGGACGGTTTGATAGAGGTGTATCGGTGCGCATGGCCCAGAGGCATAGATCTGTAGCCATGGCGCATGTGTTCAAGGGTATTATGTTTGATAGAGGATACTTTTTGCAGGAAGGTTTCTTGAGTTTTGAGTTATTGCACAGGTAATTTAAAGGGCGTGTTCCGATCGTGTTAGGGACCCCTATGATTAAAAACCCCCCCAAAAAAAGAATAGTAGTTGTCGGTTTTGTATCAGATGAAAGGCCGTATTTTCTTGAATTGGTCCTAAAAATTGAGCCTCTCAAAATCCATTCATTACCAAGATAATAAACAAAAAACCGCGTTTTCGTGGTAACCATCAATATATAGCACAGTTGGCATAGGGCTTTGCAAACATGCATTATTGCGTCTACCATCTCAAACCCGCAAGTTTGTTTACCACGGTTACTGATGGGGTGGTGTGGCAAGTGCCAGGCTCTCAAACTAAAGTAGTAAAACACAATACAAATAAAGTGGAACAAGCACCGTTAAAAACAAGAAGCAATGATGATGCTGAACTTCATCTTTTTTTCTTAATTTATCATGACTATACCTAGATCGTTTGAACAAAGGTTTAAGAGATGATTTTTTAATGCATGGGGACCGAACGCATAGGAAGTAAATGCATCTAGCAGTTTCACAAATTACGTTTGGAAATCCCCAATGACCAAAATCGGCCGATCGTGTCCTACCCTACCGGTACAGAACCACCTAGTATCGTCTCAATCTGATCGATTTTCGCTGTGACAACAGAGCTACAGAATGATTGCGCTTTGCCTGGATTGTCGTTATTAAACGGTAACGAGATGAATAGTTGGTTGTCAGGTCTGTACAAGGTCACGTGTCAGGTCTCAGATATCGTTGCTATTAGGGGGCGACCGATAATATAAATCCGACTATGTTGTTCAAATCAAAGGTCTGTACATTGACCCTCTGCCCAAAAAGTGTATTTTTTTTCAAAAGCCAAGTTTGATGATGTCTTAAACAGTACACAATTTACCTTTTTCCCTACTGTTCATAAAACCGACGTCGATGACGATAATCGGTTGTTTGTTTTTCCAATGTAGGGTACGTACGTCTTTTACCTGAATGGGGTCCCCCCCGAAGCAAAATAACACTATGAAAACAATCAATGACGTGACGTCATCCAAATCTTTATTTTTCCAAAAAATGGCTGTTTTCCCATAATAAAATTCCTTTTTTTTAAGATTCAACATCGGTATATTTTCTTTAATAATTAATATTCAATTGTCCCGCATGAATGTGAAAAGCTGGGTCCATAAAAGTTACAAATTGAAAAAACATAGTCAGCCGGCTAATACCCGTTTTTTTTTTGTTTTTTTGTTACAGTGGACTGGTGGAAGACAATGAGCAGACGGCTCCCGGTTCGTGTAGTTAATAGCCGGCTTACAGCCACTTGCGCACGGCTGCGGGGTTATGCGTCACAAGGTGTTGCTAATACCGACAAAACTGTTATTTTTCAACCTGTATTGCATAATTTAGTATGATTTTTTATTCATGTCAGTAACGCATATTGTCGGATGGTACGAATAGATCTGGAGAGGAATGTGTTGAGATCAAAAAACTAAAAGCCGTATTAACAGCTGAAATGCATCAACTTTGTTCAGTCCGAAATGAGATGCTTTTTTAAACCCAATTAATGAAATTTTATATAGAAAGGTAAAGGCTTCATACCAGAATCAATGAATAGATTGTCTTACAGTCTGAGACACGATATCGATTCATTTGTTTGGAGACAATCAAAGAGGGGATAATGTGTCATGAAAATCGAGGCCGAGGTCCTCTTAATGAGGAGGACTTAGCCACGTAACTATTGTTGTTGTATGAGTGACCACCGGTCAGTCCTTAGATATTATGGACTGGACAAAGGCGTCAAACATTATTTCTGGACAAGATGAATAAATGTAAACCAGCGTAGGACGAGGGCTTAAAGAGTATATCAGATTTTCTAATTATTCTTAAGTGACGCGAAAAAATACTGAAGGAAATGAATGCAGTACGTTGTTGAAGCGAAATAATACTGGAAAAACAACAACATATGTCCATACATTTGAAATGCTGACGTGGTTGAAAAATTGTGGCGGATTGTGATAGTAGAGATTCATCTCATTTCCAAACAATAAATGACAACGACTGAAAAATTTTGGCGAGTAATAATACTTAAAAAACGTAATTTTATTTTTATTTGATGCGTCATCGTTTGTTGCAAGTTTATGCTTTGGAGAGTTAATTCAGTGCATTTACCTTGCATTTATTTTCTCGCGAGAACAGGGAATTTTTAATTATGGCCTTAATCTGATCGAAATCGTCACATTAGAATTTAAGACAGTCAGCCCGAAGGTTGGTTATAAAACGAACGCCGATACCAATGTGAAATACGGGAAACTTCTGAGAAAAAAATATACTTTTGACATATGAAGTCTGCGGAGGGGACCCGTTGTGGTGTAGCCTCAGGAGAGGGGTTAAAGTACGAGGGGAGGTCAAAATATTTGAACTGGCTCTATAATTATGAATGAAATTAGCCTCAAATTATTCCTTAGGTTACCAGGAGTGAAAAAGTCAAATGGGTCAATGGGTGTGGCTGCCTTTACTTTTCCATGATATTGGGAACAATAGGCTAAAGGTCATTTGTTTATTCACGGGAAAAGGGCAACAATTGTAATACCAAGATTTCTTTGTAAAAAATATAAAAAACCGTATTAGACTGATTCAAAAGATGCTTTATCTTGCATAGGGTTGGTTCCCTTTCATGGGAGGGGTATACGTCTCGTCCCATAGAGTCCCACAGGGAATTTTGTACCCGCTTCCATTATAACAACAGGAGATGCGAAAGTGCAAAAGCGATTTATATTTGGATTCAGGATCCATTCAACACATTAAAAAAAAATGTTTAAAACAATCGGGTTTTGGCAAAACGGCGGACCTTTATTGAATAAAACAAATTATTTATTTTTATTAGCCTATTTTCCCAAAGATCTTGAGAAAGGAAGCACCAAACGCGTTGTGACCCCAATGGAATTTTTTACTCTGGTACCTAAGAAGGGAATGATAGTGGTATTCTCCCTAAATAATGGTAGTCGGGCTCGTACAGCTAACACAGGAAACCCGATTTTATCACACAGAAAGTTGGATATAAAAAAAATACTGTACACTTGTGCTGTACAAATATTTCCTGGTAAATAGGTGTATTTTTTAAAATGCAAAATGAGAAGGGCCAGACATAAATTAGATGGTTCTTGTTTTAAAAGCAAAGAAAAACAATGATTATAGCATTCGGTCAATAACTAACTGACCTTGTGCAACAGGCTGGGTATAAAAAAATCCATATTTGCCACCGCTATCTTGAAGCAGGCACAATGGGTGAGTAAACTATCACCACCATGCAATGTATATATCACAATTGCTATAAATGGGAATTGCCAACACAATAGGAAGTCAATTTTTATCAAAACAGTCGGCAAAATTGAGCAAGGTCGGCATATGGAGTAGTACTAGTGTATATTGAACATATCACTTTAAGAAATAATATGAAAGTTTCCAAACTATTCACACCTATAATATGGTCAAAATAGGTACTCCATTGAAGTTATTATCATTAACACAATGCAGCAGCAGGGGTGTGTCTTTTCAGGGGTGTGATTGGCTGAAAAATCTTATAAACACACAAAAATGCTCTATTTATTGACAGTTACACTGGGAAAATTTGAGCTATATTTATATTTAGATTTGAGCAGTTCAAACATTTGATTCCCCATAGTACCTTATCCCTCTCCTGGGGCTACACGCAATAACAGGTCTCCGGCAGAATTTCATATTTGCAAACAGTGAGTACTTTTCTCTGATGTCCTGTTAATGATCTTGGAATCTTGGTCGTTAAACCAAAACCTTTGGGCTGATGCTCTATTCATTGAATTTAGTGGATAAGCCAGACCACCTCTAGAAAACGAATGGATCGTCGGACCACGCCCAAAAAACTTTTACTGAAAATGAAGAATAAAAAATCATACTAGTCTGAGTTTGATATGTCAGTAAATCGGCATTTGTCGACGGTGAGAATTACATTGGAGGGGGAGGTGTGAGAAAAAACTAAAAGTCGTTATTAAAACGGAAGTGCCCAAGAGGGGGGTTCAATAGTACCCAAACATTTGATTTTTTTTTGTTGTTTGCGATTTTCGGTTACGCAATCATTTTTCAAGGAGTTTTTTGTAATTGTTGATTTTGAATACGTTCTTGATGACTAAAAAAAAATAAATCCGCCCACGGATTCATTAGAAAAAAATTAGTTGGGTCCCTAGGAACCCCCCTATTGGGCACTAACGGAAGTGAAAAAATTCAAAATATTGTACTATTAAAAATCAAAGTAATTACATATCTTGGGAGATTATTTGCTAGGATAGATAATAGGAGGCAATTAATTATTAAAGCTCTAACTTGCCAATCGGTTAATTGCTTAGTGCTTGTAAATACGAAGCATATATATCATGTATTTAAGTTTATCCGTGGAGCTAAATTTGAATGAAATAAAAACCAAGCCTATCGGAATAAGACTATTAACCCTATCATCCTTGAACATATGATATTTCGTGCAGAATTACAAGGAGTTACAGTGTTTTACCACTACATTTATTTTAGCCATTGAGTGCAATTGAATAGGGTAAAGATAAGAAAGAAAACAAAATAAACCAATCTTGATCTGGTGACCTCACTGTGATAGTATATTTCTAAATTATGTACGTATCTTTATGTGTATTGTGTGGAGTCGACATTTGTGGAAGCAGCATTTTGAGTTCAAATGGAAAACGACGGGCGGATGGGGAGCTTCTGCAAGCTTGATCCCAAGAGGTTGAAGCTGACTTAGTACTGTTTTTTTTTTTTTGGGGGGGGGGTACCCTCTTATTAACCAGTGTTTGTCAAATCTTAAGGTTCATGGAGTAGGTTTTTGTTATTTGTTTTAATGTTTGTCTTTTTGCAATACCTAAAGGAATTCAGGAGTTCTGCATACAATTTAAAATGACAGTATGCAAATCAAATATCTGAATTATATCATATATTGCTGTGGTAAAAATAATAAATTGTGTTCATGTCCATTTATGAAGAAAATGTTTGATGTAAGAGCAATCCATTTTTAAAGTTTATTTACAGGTAGCTACCGCTCAATGTTTTACATACATTAGGTTGCATAGTTTGACACCATAGAATTTGTATCTAAGTTTGGCCACTCAGTATATATACAGATCGCGCGCGGTATATTATTGTCAGGACATTGTAGTTTAGAACATAGTACCGTGGCCCGCGTGTTTAGTTGTGACCCCGACTTGCGAGAGTGTGCATGTTATTAAAACTAACAAGCTCTAGAGCTGTTATAAAAATAACACCCCGGTAACTTCTCGAACCCCAATCGTAGTAGATAACGCACGGGGAAAACAATAGATAACAACAAAAGACGCTGGCACGGAAGTGTTATTAACAGCTAAAATACCAATAGTCAATAAGGACCCACTGCACTTCATGGGGTTCTTGCAGAACGCACACGCGCACACAAACGTTATGGGAAAGAGTTCCTATGTACCCCTCTTTGATTTTGACAGGAAAACAAACTCCTTTTAATTAATAATGACTTTGTATTTTTCCACGCGCGACCTATCACGTAAGGTATCATAGGCGCTGTGCGGGCTGCCAGTGAAAGCGCCTCAGCACATCAGAGGAAAACCATAATACCAGAACAGATTTATGCAAGAAGCCGAATTTTAGAAGCAGGAGGAGGAAACCGGAGTACCGGAGAAAACCTGCTGCGGGAACGGTATGGATCGAGAAACCAAATTCACATAAAGCAACCGTGAACAAGCCCCTACCGGGGATCGAGACCTCATTGGTGAATGATACGCTGCGCCAACACGCTCCCCCACGTAATATGGCCCCTAACACTAAACAATTACCCTAAGGCAAAATAAAACTAATTGTTACTTGGAACTTCATAGAGATGACATAGAACTCTGCCAAGTTGTATAATGATTCAAGGAAATGGTTTTTTAGAACCTTAAAACCTTAATAAAAAATCTTCAACATCCTATAAAAAGTTCTTTGTTAAACGAAACATAAGGTTTTAGAGAAAGAAAATTATTTTATAACAACAAAGGGTTAAAACTGTTTTTCAACATACATGCGCACATGCCAAACGGACGATTCCTAGGCCTATTTAAATCTTAAGGTTCTATTAGGGTGCTATATACTGGACAAAAGTTTAGAAAGATCCTCAGAATAAAATAAAAGTTTTTGGTGGTATGTTTAAAGTTTGGGTATTTTATGTCTGAATTTTAAGGTGTACATTGAAAAATGGAAAGAGGCATTAAAGTTGGAGTGCTTAGCTTGTTTACAAAGCTTATAGTATCGATTGTGAGAGAATGTAGAGGAGAGAATGGCTTTACGATGTATATATTGAACAAGTCGTAACTGAAATAGAACTTGAGCTAAGCAGATATAGGCACTTCGACCGCAAGAAAATTATGTATCTAAATTCGGTTTGTTTCTTTACCTCTTGATAATTATTTGATAGAACCCCCCAGCATATAAAATGGAAGTCTAGAAAAATAAGCAAAAAATCATTTCATCATTTGGAAAAAACCCGCTTTCGATTTTAAAAATGACATGTGTCGTTCATAACCATATGAATTTAACTAAGATTATAATTGTACCTATTCGGATATGAATTGATTAGAATAATAGAATTTCTCAAAAAAGTTACACAATAGTTTATGAAACAGTAATTTTCAATCATTTGGGAACCCGCTTTCAGATTTTTAAGACGTAGTCGTTCCTACCACCTACATTAATTTCTATTGAGTAATATACGACATCTAGTTTAATGAACCGATTTTCTAACTCTAAAAATTCACTTCGCTTTGAAGAATACCAGTGAATTGTATCTGTAATGAAGAGAATGAAGATTCACTTTGAGGGTACAGGTAAAAATATTGATAAATATTTGGTGGCCCCCTATACTATCAAATATAACACGGATACGCCACCACGCTCACGGACATTGGTAGAACTTTGACGGCATTGTATTGCAAAAAACTCAAAAGACCGCAGGGAGATAATTTTAAAGAGCGTCTCATTAAGTAACAGCTGTAGATAAATAATTAGGTAATGTGTCATGTAGTGTTTTATTAACGAATTAGAAAAAATTTATTGAATGGAATCTTATAATCATTTATGATCATACATCTACATAGAACAACAAGTGAATTTAATGGCACACGAAATAACAGTTGTGTACGTGCTATTCCGAACAGTCCGGCCTTTATCAGGCAGGAGTGTTTTCAATGATTAGTCAATCTTGTTGAGGTCAGTAAACGTTGTTTCCTTAGTTCTCGTTTCATACTTGTTACGAGGTGTGCTGTATCAATTCATTATGTTACTATTTCTGCCACTTTCAGTTTTGTTCACAGAATTATCAACATATAGGCAAAGTGGACATATTTTTTTGTCAAACTATACTGATTTCAGCTGATATGCATATATCGGTTTCGCTGAATAAATTCATTATGTATATATGACAAATACAACAGCTAAAATAGTTATAAATCTTATTCAAATGTTGAAGTGATTATTTGCTAAGCAAACAATTTAATTGAAAATATCACTAACAGTATAATACAGTAATAGCTCACGCGTTTTTATCTCCCATGCTTCATTTTTAGCATGATCACGAAATTTCTTGTGGTTAATATATATACTACGTGAATAAAAAAAAAATGTGCAAGGATTACAGATGACCCTGACCTTGATAAAATCACCGAATTATAGATTTGTTGTTGTTTTAATAAAGCAAATCTAATATACTTTCAAGTGTTGAAAAAATGAAAGAATTTACTGAAAAATAAGTCAGATATGACAAGTTTTGTAAGCACATCGCCTTTTCCTCCATTTCAATGGGATTTATACAGTTAAGCAAGATTTTATTTAAGCTATTAATTAATATACGGGGTATAGCATTGTGAAAGTAATGAAGTGAGAGTTCAGTCGCAATCATCAACGTAACTGTAATTTATTGAGATATGCTTCACCAGAAAGAACACAGAAATGCCAAGTGTATACTTGTGAAAGAAGTGTCAGAGGAACAGTTGTTGGTATCCCTATACAGTAAGGTCCAACAAGATCAATGGCTATGTTGGGAAACGGCAATGCAGATGGGCATTAGGTGGAACAAGCTCTCTACTCCCTACACCAGCCAATCTGATAAATGGAATAACATGCTCTTGGACTGTGTGATTTGTGTGGATATAACAACTGCACTATGATGCATTTATTCAACTGTTGCCCGTATTCCTTACGATCAGGACGGTACAACTGGAGACATGACACAGACCTTCGTGAGATCGTCCACCAGCCATTCTTCGTGTACAAACACCATCAAAAATGAGGAGGATGACAAGCAAATGAAAACAAGCATA
The DNA here is from genome assembly GCA_023653785.1 of Ophioderma brevispina. Lineage (NCBI taxonomy): Eukaryota > Metazoa > Echinodermata > Ophiuroidea > Amphilepidida > Ophiodermatidae > Ophioderma > Ophioderma brevispina. The sequence goes on from JAMKCH010036291.1 coordinate 20,702, forward strand.
GCCTCAAGTCAGAAAAGGGCACTCACTATGGCAATGTTACTTGAGAAAAGAGGCAGGGATGTATCCAGAACAGTGAAGACTGGATGGATGTCACCATCTATTCTCCTGCAAGGAAAGAAGATGTTGTCATTGAGCTGACAGTACCTGCAGAAGAGAATATGACCCAAGCATGCCAAGCAAACCACAGAAACTAGTGCAAATATGAAGACCTTATCAAAGAAGGCACAAGAAGCTGGATGGGAGCTGGACTACTTCCCAATAAAAGTGTGGTTCAGAGGATTCGCCAACCAGACTCTGAGAACATTATTCAATTTCCTTGGGCTGACAAATAAGGAAATCAAAAAGGCACTGGACTCTGCATCAAGAATGGCACTGCGAGTTCTACGATTTACCTATACATTGTGGCTTGCAAGAAACAACAAAACGTTTGGTAGTTTGGAGTTAGTTGCACGACCATACATCCCCCAGTGGAGACTACCAGGCAGTGACAGCATGATAATAAGCTAGGTTCCTGTGACCAGTCATGCCTTGAATGGAGCTTGCTCTCTTCGGAGTGTTCCAGCTTGCAAGGCCGATCTTATGGTTTCCATTTCAAGGAACTGTAAGATAAAGTAGGGCATTGACTTGGCATGATGTTACTCGTCACCTCTCATCAACTGCTCCTAGTCCTAGCTTCACAAAGAAATATTGCACGGGCTTCACATATGTAGATGAAGAAAAGAAAACATCCACACAATGACAGTTACTGCAACTGGAGAGGGAAGGTTCCCGGCACTAAAGAGCTCACCCACCAGGCATCGCAGTAGGCTGGAAATAATGGATTACAGGATGTAATATGCCTGGACTTGATATTATGAATACCACCAATACTGTGTACGCCCTAAAAACAACGTTGATGCAGATCAAGTCAGGATGCGGCCACACCCGGCCATGGTTTTCAATCTCATAAGGATTTTCCACCTGTCACAGCTGCACCGACAATTATGTTTATTTTTTGACGTCCATCGAATTGCATTTATGTGGAAAAGACCAACGGCACAACAGATGTGAATGAATAACCTTGCTGTAATTTCATTAAGGGACATAATGGCATGAAAAAATGACACAATGGAAAAAGGACCCTTAATGACATCACTTCGAGTTTGAAAACAATTTGGAGTTTACATCTGTAAAAAAAACAGTTTACAAAAAGGAAGAGTTACAGGGAGGATGGTGGCAGTTTGTGGCAATTCTGGAACAGAAAAGCCAAGGGTGTTCAATTCCCTGACAGAATTACAGTGTATCTAGCCATTGTGTGCAACATTAACAAGGGACTATGGCATGAAAAAATGACATAATTGAAAAGACCTTACTGTAATCACTTCCACGAGTTTGAAAACAATTTGGATGTTTACATTTTTTTTGTTAAAAAGTAAAAAACAGAAGAGTTCCAGGGGGGCAGGTGGCAGTTTGTGGCCAATCTGGACAGAAAAGCAAGTGTTCACATCCCGTACAGGACAGGAAATAATTCATCGTCTCGCATGTTTTGCGACCACAATTCAAAAGCATTCCGACCGGGCATTCAGACCTGATTCAGGCACTGGTACTTTAGATTGTAGTAAGGAGAGTGAGTGGCAAGTGCAAAGATGTATTAGCCGGGATTAAGCACATACAATAGGAAGTCTGTGAGCTGATGAAAATGCTTTTCAAGTTTGTACTGGCAGTAAGTCAGCATCCTTGTTCCCGAAATTGCCACAGACTGCAACCTTCCCCCTGGAACTCTTCATTTTTACGTTTTTAAAGAATGGAAACATCAAATTGTTTTAAAACTCGCGGAAAGTGATTTCAGTAAGGGTTCCTTTTCATGATGTCAATTTTTTGTTCATGCATTATTTCCCTTTCAAAATAATCCTGCTTTCTAATTGGTAACTGCATAAACTCAGTCAGGTAGGCGTTATCGATACGTCTGTAAACCTATATTGCCAAAAGGAAATCTGTAGCCATTAAGAGCTATCAAGTTGGAATTTTCAAGCATCTATTAGGAAAAGTCTAGCAATTTTTTGTTTTGCATATCAATCGAGTATTTACTACGTTTCAAGTAAAAGGTTGTTAAAGCAATATTAGCACTTTTTTTTGAAGAGCGCCCCCAATTTTTCAAAAAAAATGAGATTTTTACACGGTTGCATTGGTAACTGGCTAGTAAACCATACCTGTGAATGGTTAAGCTCGAAAATGTCTGTGTCTCACAAACGAAGGAATTTTGTAATTAGAATAATTATTATCGGGATCCCCGATAGTAATTCAACGGCTGCTAGAAACGGCTTTCCAATGTGAAATAGCCGGGAAATAGCGCCATGTACGTGTCTACACTCATCCATTTGTTGTTTTAATAGTTCAGGCAAGTCAAGTTAGAGGCCGGGTTAGAGGTTATTTTCTCGAGGTGGCACTATTTCATCATGGACGGACATAAACGTAGCATTTCCAGCTCTGCCGTTAAGTTCAATCTGGGATCCAAATTCTAATTACAAAATCGCTTATTTTATGATAAATACGCATTTTTTAGCATTCTCGTTCGCAGGTATAGTTTCCTAGACAATCACCAATGTAACTGTGCCAAAATATCAAATTTTGAAAATTGGGGGCGCTCTTCAAAAAATGTGCCATTATTGCTTTAAGCAAATGCTATTAGTAATTTTTGGGGTAAAAACTTATACATTAAAGTAAATACTTAAATTTTAGTATTTACTACTTTTTATGGATACGGTCCCATGTACATGAGGCAGGACATGAACATGAATTTGTTAATCTTGGAAATGAATCTACTTTGAGAATGAGAAGGTAAACAAAAATTCTTTCACACAGGAGGTAAGCATATAATGATCATTAATTTGTATCCATTTTTGATACAGACAAGAACTATGCGTCGGCTTTAATGCACAACACTCAAACTTACCTACTTATTCTCAAAACAGATGAATTAAAAAAAAAAGTTTCAAAAATTAATGTTTTTTCACGAGAGTGTCTAGTTGGGTTTATAACATCGAGAATTGACATGTGGTGTAGAAGGGAAACCCCATACAGGCCAAAAGGTCAAGCCTTTCCTTTACCAAGCCTTTTCTTGAAACACGGATTACAAAGGGGGGGGGGGGACTGGTTACGACCCCCTCGAGAATTCGTTATAAAGCACCAGATGTACGAACATACCTAGTATGGCGTCACAATTACGTCATCAAGTCCGCGAGGAGGTAAAATTTACATTTTCCACAGAAAATAGGCGAAAATAAAATTTTGCGGTGGAGAGGGAGGAATGTCGGATTTTCATGCGGTTTGCAGCTCTAAATGATGGCAAATGACTAGTTTTACATACACATATAGTTTTAGAACCATTCTGTGCAAAATATTTTCAAAAATGCACCATAAAATATCCTTGGGTGGCAACCACCCCCTTACCCTTCGACTTTGACGGCATACCCTAACCCCGGTGAAGGTGTTACCTTCACATTTTTTTCCGCTAAAATGACCAGAAAGGGTGAGAAAATGAATACCTAGAAGCTTTTACGCAAGCTTTTGGCATTTTAGCACACCGGAGCAAAGTTCACTGAGGGAGGGCCCCCCTTGGTAAGACGATGGTTAATGCAATAGCGATGAATTTTAAATCCTAACATTGATTGACTTTTAAATGATCATTAAAATCCCTCAAATTTAGAGTATTCAGCACACGTCTAAAACAAAAAGTACTTAAATAAAATGCATAATTTTAAACAATTTTTCAACAATATAGAAACATATTGAAAATTTTAACTACTTACAGTTCTTCAGGTAGACAAGGATGAATATTTATTAATCTTTCCCTGGAGATGGCCAGGGAACGCCAAGTGTTATAAATATATAAAAATATGCTCACAATAATCGTTTTCCGTGTTTTTAATGCAAGTATGAAAAGCAAATAAACAAAATAACGGAGAAGGGGATTACTTTAAACATTTGTTTTTCTCTTGCTACATTGTAAATAAAAAAATGCTCACAGTAGTCATTTTCCTTTCTAATACATATACTGAAAACAAATAAGAAAAAATACAAAAAAAAAACACATTAAAGGCACTGTCAGTGATTTGCGAAATCAGAAAATCGAAAAAAAATACCAAAAATCAGATATTCCATCTCTGTAACAAATATAGGTATCCTTCCATACCCTACAAGTGATACGACCAAAAGTAGCTTAATAAAGACAAAATTGGATATTTTAGTCGTTACTGTCCGTACGGACACTTACTACAAGACGTAACTGAATGGAGATTCATATCTTTGAATATTGCTGTTGTTTTAATAAAGCACACAATCTACATATTACTTTCAAGGTTGAAAAAAAATGAAGACAATTTACTGAAAAATAATAGACATTGAACAAGTTTTGTCGCCAGGCACATCGCCTTTCCTCCATTTCAATGGGGATTTTATAAGTCTAAGCAAGATTTTATTTAAGATATTAATTAATGACCGGGGCGGTTTTTTATAGCATTGTGAAATAATGAAGTGAGAGTTCAGTCGCAATCATCAACGTAACCCTGTAAAGTATTGAGATATGCTTCACCAGAAAGAACACAGAATTGCCAAGTGTTTATAACTTGGAAAGAAGTGTCAGAGGGAAAAACAGTTGTGGTTATCCCTTATACAGGAAGGGGGTCCAACAAGATCAATGGCTCTGTTGGGAAACGGGCCAATTGCAGATGGGCATTAGGGGAAACAAGCTCTCTAACTCACTACACCAGCCAATCTGATCAAATCCGGAAAATAACTATGCTCTTGGATGGTGATTTGGGTGGGATATAACAACTGCACTATGATGGCATTTATTCAATGTTTGCCGATTCCTTACGAATCAGGACGGATAAAAACTGGAGACATGACAAGACCTTCGTGAGGATTAGTCCAACCAAGCAAGTCTTCGTGTACAAACCCATCAAAAATGAGGAGGGATGACAGCAAATGAAAACAAGCATAGCCTCAAGTCAGAAAAGGGCACTCACTATGGGCCAAGTTACTTGAGAAACGAGGCAGGGATGTATCCAGAAACCAGTTGAAGACTGGATGGATGTATGTCCCAATCTATTCTCCTGCAGGAAAGAAGATTTGTCATTGAGCGACCTGAAGAAGAGGAGAGAATGATCGACCCAAGCCTTGCCAGCAAAACCACAAGAAAACAGTTGCAATATGGAAGGACCTTATCAAAGAAAGGAAGCACAAGAAGATGGATGGGGCTGGACTACTCCAATATAAAAGGTGTGGTTCAGAGGATTCGCCAACCAGAATCTGAGAACAACAAATTATTCAATTCTCCGTGGGCGATTGCTAAATAAGGAAATCAAAAGGCACTGGACTCTGCTCAAGAAATGGCACTGCGAGGTCTACATTGAACTCTAACATTGTGTGCAAGAAACAACAAAAAACAACGTTTGGTAGTTTGGAGTGAAGTTGCCACGACCACCATACATAACCAGTGGAGAACTACCAGGCAGTTGACAGCATGCTAATAAGATAGGTTCCTGGACCAGTACTGCATTGAATGGAGGCTAGATTGCTCTCTTCGGATGTGTTCCGATTGCAAGGCCGATCTTATGGTTTCCATTTCAAGGAACTGTAGATAAAGTAGGGCATTGACTTGGCGTGATGTTACTCGTCACCCTCATCAAACTGCTCCTAGTGTCCTAGCTTACAAAGAAATATGCCACGGGCTTCACAGAGTAGATGAAGAAAAAGAAAACATCACCACCATGACAGTTTACTGCAACTGGAGAGGGAGGTTTCAGGCACTAAAGAGCTCACCCACCAGGCATCGCAGTAGGCTGGAAATAATGGATTACAGGATTTAGATGCCTGGAATTGATATTATTGAAACCACCAATAACTGTGTTACGCCGCTAAAAACAAAAACGTTGATGGCAGAATCAATTCAGGAGGATGGCGGCCACACCGCCATTGGTTTTCAATCTCATAAAGGATTTTTCCACCTGTAACAGCTTGCACCCCCGACAATATGTTCTTTTTGCCGTTCCATGCATGTGCATTATATTGTGGAAGGGACCCGAAAAGACCACACGTCACACCAGATTTGAGAGGAATAAACCTTTGCTGTAATTTCATAATAGGACATAATGGCATGAAAACATGACACAAATGAAAAGGCCGTATGAAATTCACATCGAGTTTGAAAACAAATTGGATGTTTACATTCTGTAAAAACAGAAAAAAATAAAAACAGGGAAGAGTTCCAGGGAGGAGGGGTGGCAGTTAAGTTTTGTGGCAATTCTGGAAAGGAAAGCAGGTGTTCCATTCCCTGACAGAACGAATTTACAGTGTATCGCATGTTTGCAAACATTAAAGGGACAACCCCATACTGGCATAACCAAAAATGACATATTTGAAAAAGGGGACCTGTACTGTTAATTTCACTTCAACGAGTTTGAAAACCATTGGATGTTTTAACAGTTTGTAAAAACAAAAGGTAAAAACAGGAAGAGTGCCGGGGGAGCTGTGGCAGTGTGTGCAATTTCTGGAACAGAGAAAAGCAAGGTGTTCACATCCCTGACAGAATTACAGCGTATCTTGCATGTTTTGCGACACAAGTCAAAAAGGCATTCCAGACCGGGCATTCATACCGGGATTCAGGATGTAACTTTGACGTGTAAGATATGGATCTGGCAAGGGAAAAGATGTATTAGCCGGCGATTGCAAATACAATAGGAATGGTCTGTAAGCTGATTGGACAAAACATTGCTTTTCAAGGTTTGTACTGGCAGTAATGTCACATCCTTGTTCCAGGAAATTGCCACAGACGGCCACCTCCCCCTGGAACGCTTCCTGTTTTTTTGGTTTTTACAGAATGTAAAACATTTCTCCCAAATTATATTGTTCCAACTAGCGAAGTGATTCAGTAAGGGTCTTTTCCATTATGTCAAATTTTTTGTTCATGACATTATGTCCCTTTAAAAATAATCCTGCTTTCTAATTGGGTAACTGCATTAAAACTACATGTGCATGTAGCGTTATCGATAGTCTGTAAAACCCTATTATTGCCAAGGAAATAGTAGCCATTAAGAGCTATCAAGTTGGAATTTTCAGCATCTATTAGGAAAAGTCTAGCAATTTTTTGTTTTGCCCATATCAAGAGGTATTACTACGTTTCACAGTGAAAAGTTGTTAAAGGCATAATTTACACGTTTTTTTTTTAAAAAAAAAAAAAAAAAAAAAAAAAAAAAAAAAAAAAAATGAGGATTTTTAACGGTTTGCAATGAATTGTAACTGGCTAGGAAACCATCCCTGTGAATGGTTTAAGCTCGAAAATGTCTGTGTCTCACAAAACGAAGACTTTTGTAATAGAATTAATTTCATTATCGGGATCCCCGGATAGTAATTCAAAACGGCTGCTAGAAACGGCTTTCCAATGTGAAATAGCCGGGAAAAATAGCGCCATGTAACGTGGCTACACTCATCCAGTGTTTGTTTTAATAGTTCAGGCAAGGCAAGTCAAGTAGAGCCGGGTTAGAGGTTATTTTATCAGACGGGGGCCTATTTCATCATGTACCGGACATAAACGCAGCATTTCAGCTCTGCCGTTATAGGTTCAATCTGGGATCCAAATGCAATTACAAAATCGCTTCTTTTATGCTAAATACGCATTTTGTCTGCATTTCGTTCGCAGGGGTATAGTTTCATTAGACAATCACCGTGTAAATGTGCCAAAAATATCAAATTTGAAAATTGGGGGCGCTCTCAAAAAATGTTGCCATTATTGTTTTTAAGCAAAGCTATTAGTTAATTGTTGGTGGGTAAAAAATACTTATACATTTAAAGTAAATACAAATGTTAGTATTTATACTTTTTATGGATATCGGTCCCATGTACATGAGGCAGGACATGAACATGAATTTGTTAATCTTGGAAATGAAATCTACTTTCCGAGAATGGAAGTCAACACAAAAAAAATTTTTTAACAAGGAGGTAAGCATATTTATAATTGATCATTTAATGTTATCCCATTCTTGATACAGGCAAAGAATAGGCGGCGGGCTTTAATTGCACAAACACTCGAACATCCTACTTATTTCAAACAAAATGAATACAAAAAAGTTCAAAAATTAATGTTTTTTCACGAGAGGGTTCTAGTTGGTTTTAAAACAGCGATGGGAAACTTGACATGTGGTTGGTAGAAGGGAAACCCATACAGGCCCAAAAGGTAAAGGCTTACCTTTACCAAGCCTTTTCTTGAAACACGGATTACAAAGGGGGGGGTGGGGGGGGACTGGTACGACCCCCCCCGAGATTCGTTATAAAGCACCCAGATGGACGAAACATACAGTCTGGGCGTCACATACGTATCAAGGTCCGCGAGGAGGCAAAATTTACATTTTCCACAGAAGAACAAGGCGAAAATCCAATTTGCGGTAGTAGAGAGGGGAATATTCGGATTTGCATGAGGGTTGCAGCTTAAATGATGGCAAATGACTAGTTTTTAAATAAAAACATTGAGTTTTTAGAAACCTACTGTGCATAATATTTTCAAAAAATGCACCATAATCCTTTGGGTTGGTAACACCCCTCTTAACATTCGCCTGGACGGGCATTTACCTTAACCCCGGTGAAGGTGTTTACCTTCACATGTTTTCGCTAAAATGACCAGCAAGGATGAGAAAATATACTAGAAGCTTTTTTCGCAAGCTTTTGGCGTTTAGCGCACCGGAGCAAGGTTCAGAGGGAGGGGGGGCGGGTCCCATGGGTTATAACGATGTTTAATGCAATGCGATGATTTTGTATACATCCTTAACATTGATTGACTTTTAAATGATTATAAAATCCTTCACATTTAGAGTATTTAGCACAGTCTAAACAACAAAAGTACTTAAATTAAAAATGCATTTAATTTTAAACCCAATTTTTAAAAATTGTGAATTTATAGCAACAAAACGGAAACATATTGAAAAATTTTTAACTTATCTGGAAAGTAATTTTGAATTTGTTAAAAAAAATGAAATATTTTATTAATCTATTCCGGAGATGGCAAGGGAAACGTCAAGTGTTATTAAATATATAAAAATATGCTCACCAATAAATCGTTTTCCGTGTTTTTAATGACAAGTATGAAAAGCAAATAAAACAAAATAACGGAGAAGGGGATTACTTTAAACATTTGTTTCTCTTGCTACATTTGTTTGTAAATAAAAAAAATGCCACCAGTGTCATTTTCCTTTCTAATGTACTGAAAAACCAAAAGAGGAAAATTTTTTTTTAAAAAAAAACACATAAAGGCCTGTCAGTGATTTGCGAAATCAGCAAATCGAAAAACAAACCTCCAAAAAGCAGACTTATTTGGACATCTTGTAACAAATATAGGTATCCTTCCATACCCTACAAATGATTGATACGAAACCCCAAAAAGTCGCTTAATAAAGACAAATGGATAGTTTAGTCGTTTACTGTCCGTACGGACATTACTACAAGGACGTAATGAATGGAGTTCATATATATCTTGAATATTGCTTTTTTTTCCCTTTACCAAGTTTTTCAGGGGAAAAAAATAAACTTATGAGGAATTCTACGGACGTATCCTACACTTGTAAAACTATTCTGCAAAATTTAAATAGTTGACCTTTGACGATCAACTTATATTGCTTTTCATTCTTTAATTGATACATTCCTTTTTACTCTATATGTAAACAAAAAACCCAAACGGATGGCGATTATATTCCGTTTTTTCTTATACAAAGCATGAAAAAAATAACAGCAGCAAACATGGGGAACGGTCATTAATTAAAAAAAAATCTTCCGATTGCTACATCTTCAAGAAAAAACAAAAGAAAAATCATAATAAATGATGTGTCTTCTCTATATTGCACTAAAAGAAACAGAAAACGGATAATTGTAATCGCTTTCATATTTGCATTGGAAACGGAAAAAAAAAACGACATTATAATATTTTCTTTTATTCCGCTATACTCGTAGTAGAAATTAAAAATCGGGACTGGGAGCTTTTTTGTGATTTCTCTTTTACAAAATGAAGCAACAAGTATAAATTGTTTAAGTAAAGACTTTGATATTTCCTTGGTTTATTTTTCACAGACTTGTAGTATGAGTACTTGTGTCTGAGTACGAATATGAGTATGAGTACTTGACCCCGAGTTGAGTACGAGTATGAGTCTGTGGTCTGAGTACGAGTATGAGTATGAGAAGCAAAATTTTAAAACCCGAGTAACGAGTATGAGTACGGTACTTGTGCCTGAGTACGAGTATTAGTACGAGTACGTTGATGAAGTTGATGGTATGAGTACGGAGTAATTGTGCCGGAGTACCGAGTATGGTGAGTACGAGTGTACTTTCAGGGGCGTCCCCAGACCATTTTTAATGGGGGGGTGTTGAGCCTGTGTTTGCCGAGATGACAAACAATCATTGGCCGGATTCAAGAAGTATCAAATTTTACGGCTCGCTGCGCTCGCAAGTAGACCCCAAATTTTTTCACTCGGTTCAAATCTGACAGAGAGGGGGGGGGGGGGGGGGGGGCGGACGGGCGAATCGACCACAACCCGGCCAGGCAGTCATTCTCCAGCTATAAAACAAAACAAAAAACATGTGGAGAGGTGCACCGAACGACGTCCTTCCACCCATCAGTTGCGCCAACATTAATACCAATATCGCTGACAAGTCAACATTTTGCGAAAGAATTTGTAAGGGGGGGTGTCCACCACCCACACCCCACCCTCTGAGGGACGGCCCTGAGGACTGTGGCAAAATTAAAGCCTTGTAATATGTTGATGATTGACGAAGACAATGGATGAAATGACGCGGTAATAAAATGATTGATGATGTACTCACGCCACCAAGACTTGAGATATGATTGTATACTTGAACCTGTGTAAGTTGCTCGAAATTTGTTGTTGATTTCTTTAGCCAAAACAAGTTCAGTTGTTTACAGGAATATGCTGTTTGGGCAGTTGGGCCAATTCAAGATCATGGATGGAAATAAAACTGTCAATAAGGCAAACAGTATCTTCTCACTAGCATGCATTTCATGTGTTAATAATGTGGTACCCATTACTAGGGTATAAAATGGTACCTGTACCCATGGTCTCGTACCTCAACTCATACATACTCATGATGTGGGTGTCACATGCCTGGACCCATTACCCAGAGTTGACAGCAATTAACCGTATATTCGTAGCCATAATGGCAAGGGGCTTCTCCATTCCTGTTGTAGCCATGGTTCATTACCCTCTACACCATGCAAACATGTATCTGCATTGGGCATCATTAAACACCAGTTATAAGACCACCACACTTTGCATGCAAACAAGCTTCAGTTTTTTGGAACCAAAAAACAATTTGAATATGATGGGTTTAATATGCAAAATGCTATGATAGGGGATCTAGAATGTATATTTGATACAATTCTAACTAAGGTTTCGCTTTCAGGATTTGGGAAATGTGTGTTCATTGGTGAGGACTTTTGGCCCAGATTAATTTGCCAAGGACTTTTCTTTCAAATTTGAAACATTGCCCTTCCAAAATAGCCATCAAGTATTTCAGAACAAATCCTTTTTAAGCTTCATGTCTTTGATAGGGAATATGCATGGGTTAAAACCATAAACATCAGGTGTTCAGATTTTCGTTAAAAAAAGCAAGTGACTTATTTGATAAACTTTGACCTACTAACCAACTCCACAGTAGGTTTAAGTTACACCTACCATGGCAAAAGTAAAGCAACTGGGGTTGGATAAAATGGGGGGTTTGCTTCCATTAAATGTCATGGAATGGAGCATTGGTAGTATTACAGGTAGATAGCACCTTTGAAATTTGTCATTATTTTGAAATATTTGATGCTAATCAAACCCCAAAAACAAACTTTAAATATGCGATTTAGCTAAACCATAAAAGTAAATTTTTTACAATTTTTAAAAAAAAAAAAAAAAAAAAAAAAAAAAAAAAAACTTTTGATTTTTGTTTGTAATTTCCCTTTCAAGCAATAAATGCGGGCCTCACTTATTTTTGGGTAGTGGGAAAGAATTTTCCTGAGTACGAGTATGAGTACGAGTAACTGACCCTGATGAGTACGATGTGACATACTCTGAATAGATTATTTCGATTATATTAATTAACCTCATGTCAAATTTACTCAGTAAATTATAGTGCGGGACACTGGAAATATGATGAAAATTGCAATGGTGTTGTGCAATAAGCTGACTTATCTGATTGACCAAGTTCTAAGTGGACTAGTGTGTGAAACCTCCTGAAGAACATGTCAGAGACGTTCGCAGTTATAGAGGACAATAGTGTCTTATCATCGTCATTTTAAGGGAAGTGAATAGAGTTCGTTGTGAAACTCTAGGAAGAAGATGGCACAACTGTTTGATGGAACATAGAGACTTTGTGTAATTTGCTATGTCAAAACACTTCCGAGCACAGGATGTGGAATTTTCTTGTTTAAAAACATGTTTCAGCAAAAAGAGAAGGATTGTGAATGAAATTTGGAATCGCATCGCGTGTTTGTTGAATATGGGAAATTTGCTGTGGACGAATTTTTTGCAAGGTATTTCTCCTTGCCAGTTGACAAGAGTTTTCATCGAGTGTAGACCTTCAAACAGAAGGTGAGAACTTTCATCACAATTTGATTTATAAAAAATCAATGTTTTATTAATCTGAAAAAGTTGTCGGAAATCGTCAGCAAATTGGTTTTGGCCGTTGGAAAACAAAGGTTAACATTTTTAAATTCCAGCAGGACATTGCTCTACAGTGACATTCACCTTTAAAGCACTGAGTACCTGTATGGACATTGATATACCGAGTTGTAGTTTAAGTATACTTCCAGTGTTCTTCAAGTCTACGAGTTTAGAAATTTTAATCGAGCGGTCTAGACCAAAAGGACTTTTGCGACTTTCGCGAAATAGTTGAACTGTACCAGCAAGGATTGTGTCGCCAAGATTTTAATATTTATATGTGGATCTGATTCTACAAGGACTGGTGCGCACCCCAAAACAGTGAACTTTGAAACTTTAACCTTTTTTTTTTTAAGAATGTTCATTTGATTTTTAAATAGGTAAGAATGATAGATAATAATTTTGTGAATTGTGAATTTGTATATTGCGTGATGTAATTAGTATTAAAATCATACTTTGAATTTACATCGTGGTCAAGTCCAATTTCTTACAAATAGTCATTGTGAATTTTGTTTTATGAACCACGGGAGGTTGTTTTCTGACCTTGATACGGTCTCGTAACAACGAGTACGAGTATTGAGTATTTGGTCCTGAGTACGAGTACGAGTATGTATGGACAGAAATTTAAATTCCCGAGTCCGAGTATGAGTACGAGTAGTACTTATGCCTGAGTACAAGTATGATTACGAGAAGTTACCAAGCCTGAGTACGAGTATGAGTACGAGTACACAAAATGGTACTCTACTCGAGTATGAGTACGAAGTATTAGTCAGCGAGTACTACAAGTCTCGATTTTTCAAATTAGTATCAGGAAAAAATGGAAAAACATCATTGTGATCAATCATATGTTTATTCTTGAAATGTGTGGGAAGAGTTTACGTTGCAGTTGTTCAAAATGTAATGCCTTTTTCCAACTTTCTGTGTGTTTGTTTTTCACGCTCTATAAGAAAATACAGGAAAAACGAGCACTATAAGTGTTCTCATTATTTTCTGTTACATAATTATGTACGCAAGGAAAGGAAAAGGAAAGTGTATATTTTTTGTGTGTGTTATTGTTGTTCGTTTTTTAATGCATTAACAAAAAAACCACGGAAAGGGATATTATTGTAAGTATATTTAGGAGGAAAACAATGTTTAATTTAATCCTTTTCCGTGATTGTGGTTTCTTAATTTTTCATTATTACCGTAAAGGGAAAACGATTAAACGATCATGCCATGTCAACCAATTTTTCCTTTTTATTTCTTTTGATTTTGAATGTGAAAAAAAATTTGACGTTCAATGACATTTCCCATTGTTTACTACCTGCATTAGCAAAACGGAAAACGGTAATTTGGTTTTTCTCTTGTTTTGTACTTGAAAAGAAAAAAGAAAAAGATTTGTCTGTCATGTACACGACCTCCACTTAGATTGAACCTTATCACAAGTACAGTCTGTCTCAAAAAATGGTACAATCGAAAAATTGTAAATATGACACGTTAAATAGTCCATTTCTTCTTGGCAAAACATAAGAACAAAGACTGGCCTTTCCCATAGTGTTGTTTGATCTTATTTTGCTTTGTCAATTCATAGTATAATCAATGTATAATCAATCAAACGTAAGGCACTTTATTTAAACATTAAGTTTTTCTTTAAAAAAGATAAAAAAAATAAAAAAAATATATTTGTTTAATTTTACTTGTTATATAAAATATAAAAAGTTTTTTTGTATTTTTATGATTTTAATTAAAGAAGGAAGTCACACTTGATTTAAACAAGTGTTTCTTTAAACAAGATATTCTGTTAAAATGTATGTAACATTGAATTTTACTTCAGACTCTGTTTTTGATTTTCAAAGGAAAAAAGGAATACCTTAATTTTTAACTTCTTATTTAACAAAAAATAAACTATTGCATCGTTATGTTTAATTCACTTCGTTTTTCACTTATTTCCAACTAGGACCCCAATCGGCGGGCGGTATCGCATTCTTGCCTGGACCAACCGCGTTACTAGACCTTTTGATAAATGGAACAATAGTGAACAATAGAGGTGTTAAGTTTGCCGGTACCAACCGGCTTCCGGGACCATGCGGGCTAAAACCCAATTTAGTGCGGTACACCAAACATCGATTTTTTGTACTCACCTCTTAAACCCTTTACCGTGGACCTTTGCTGGGATTCGCAATCAAGGATTTTAGGCTGGTAAAGATGTGGCACTCTGAGACATGCTGCCAGTACTATTTTGTGGCAGACCAGACGATGTCGGGTTACACTTTCATTCAAAACCCAGAGGCGAGACATTTTACTGTCTAAAATCAGGGGCAGGTTCCGGCCTGAACAATGGTTCAGCTTCACTGCGCTGAAACAATGAAACCACTGAGGCGAATCTGGGCTAAACGTAGCCCAAAGTTCGGGGAAAGTGATTATTCATAATCAAAGATGCTTGAATACGTTTTTCTGTGCCATGCTGTCTTGAAGCTCACAAAAGATTGTAACCGAAACACAGATTAAAGCGGGGATTAAAGTACACAAAGTCCAGTTTTCTCCACAATAAATAGCTTTAACAGTCAACATAATAGGTTCAATGATAAATATTTTCTTTCATAAATAATTAAAGGGGAATGACCCGATTTCAGTATATAAAGTTTCATCTTGATAGAATGACATTCACCTCATAACCCCATCTGTAAAGTTTCGCGCCGATATTTCAATCCCATTTTGATGTGAGAGCTAAAAACGTAATTTTAAGCCCCCCTTTAGCCCTAAGATTTCACAGGGTAAATGAGAAAAATACTAGCTTCCTTCAAAATGTTGACTACTTCGGTAAAATTTTGGGTTCTGGGGACGACGTTATTATCGATCGAGCCAAGGCCCTTTAAATAATAAGCAAATACAAATATTTACGGTACGGTACGTTTCAATGAAATAGAGCTGTGAATTTATTATACTCGATTCGCGTTGATACGTTCGTCCCCCTGGAGTTTTGGACCTATTCCAATAAGTCGGAGAGGGGTCAACCTAGCTCTACCGGGAAAATGAAAGAATTCAAATGCACGTGCCACATCGGATTATCTTGGAGGACACTCCGGTCATATAACTCACTCACCTGCCACTAAATACAATTTCATTCATGTATAGAAACACACTATAGTGTATTTCAGGCCTTAACATTGCTCACAATAACATGATTAACAGAAGTCCCTGCGCCTCATTGAATTGAATTTTTCACCTCCGCAAGAATGGTACGGGGTCACATATCAGAAGCATCGAGTATACAAATTTGGTATCTTTTAAAATCATGACAGAATAAATAGCAATCAAAATTAACACTCCAAATACAGAGATATGGTATAAAAATCTTTTTGAATTATAATTATTGTTGAAGTCAATAAAAAATGAATTTGGGAGCAAAGTATCAATGTGTCGGTAGGACTTTGCGTTTCACTCTCCTCCAAAGTAAGTTGAGGTCGCTGTACGGCCATGATTCTTTTCTAACGAAAAACAATTTGTCAAATATTATACAGACTGTCCCCAAATCTTCGTTTTCCACCTTAAACGGAGATATTGACAATTGAATACAAAGGATAAAGTACCACTTGGGCCAGTTTCACTTGAAGGTTCAAGAAACTAAAGGTATAAGGTGTGCATCATCTTGTGGGATTAAATTGTTTCAAACAAACGCATATTGCAGAGATCAGAGTGAATGTATTACCATGCATTGAACTAATCAATATATTATTTTTCAAACATTGAAAGCACCAGAAATTATGTTGTGAGCGAAATTGGGGACTCACTCTCAGGGAGCAATAATGACGAAATTATTTGGGGAATTTTACTGCTGAAACTAACGGGACAGCCACAAGTCTCTGTTGGGAGACAAATGTGCGGACACAACGTTCTATGGGGAGGGCCAATTGTCCTTCCCCTCCCTCATTCTCTCACTACTTTCCCAGGTGCAGGGAGGAATATAATGAGGCCACAAGGGTTAAACATAACATACAGGAAAGGATGGTTGGTGTTCAAAGGCCTCATTGTACTTTCAACTAGTGTGTTTAGGTTATACTTTCTGCTTAAACCTGGCGTAAGGCTGAGACAAGACTGTTTAGAATTTAATTTTTCAATGCTACACTTATTTATTGGCAATTGTGACATAATAACTTAGGTGATATCATAAAATAAACATACAATTATTTTAATCACAAACAGCAGCACTTTATACCTATTTTTTTTTTAATTTTCAATAGAGTAATATCTTGAAGTTGAATTTTCAATGGCAACCTGTGGTTGATATCGGGATAAGCCGAAACTGAACCAACAGGTTTTAAAGTGTCTCAGATCATTGGCCATATTCTATGAAACCAGGCCCTCAAAAATCTCATGAAACTGGAAGCAGCTAAATACAACATTTACCTGCAGTTGGACTAAACTTAGTTTTCGGCTAAAATAAATTTTTGACTTTTTTTGGGACAGACTGTACACTATCTTAAAACCAGAACTTACTGAGGCAGGATTCATTTCCACCATTACGTAACTGTTTTCCCATCTTTTAAAGTTTGTTTATGAAGCTAATCTCTTCTTTGAATTCAATCTGTTCAAATGTTGAAATCACTTATGTTTAGGCTATACAAGAGCTTCTTTGATAGTGGAATAGTCTCTACTTTTTTGTATGTGGAGGTCTGAATTGAGGGAGAAGAATATAAAACTCAGTCCGTGTATTTGTGTATGATGTGCGCTAGAGCCATGCTAGCCAAACCCTGAGCGGTTGGGCATTCACAGTCCCAATCAACGTCCAAAGCATAAACCCTAGAATGTTCACAGAATCACGCAAACTAAATCCGGAAATTTTCAGTGAAAGCAGTGAACTGATTTTACTGAATAGTGAAGATAAAGTTCTGCATTGTTACACACAGGTGACTGACGCACCTTCTAACATTTATGATATGTTTTGAAGCATTTTTAAAACCAAGTCTGGGGTAGACACCATGCATCACATAGTATAAATACAATATTGACAGAACGAACCATACTTTATTTGTATTGCCGTTTCTTTCAATCCCGATCTCTTTCATTTTGTATGCGAGAAATAACTCGAAGATTTTCTGTTATTTCTTTCCCCTATTTGAGGACTGGACGAAGTCCAACTCCGCCCATACTCTACTAAACCATCAATTTGGAATCTACTATATTCTTCACCTTTCTATCAGTCCCGATTTTTTATTCCTGCAGTAAACGCATATTGGCGACGGTACGACTTAATGTGGAGGGATTGTGTTGAGATCAAAACTAAAAAGCGTATTACCCTAACATGCCAACTTTGTTCAACAGAGTACGATGCTTTTAACCCATGAACATGAACTTTTTATATCGAATTCAACTATAAAGGCTTCAGATAGACCAATTGGCAATGGGGCATATCTGCTTGTTTTTTGCTGTTCCTTCTTCGCCTGGGGCTACATGAAACCTACCTTAAAAATAAGCTTATGATTTGAAAATTATTGCTTGTTTTTCCCACCTCTCGTAAGTGGAGCGTGCTCTTTTTTGTCCAAGGAGAAATTTTGACCAAATACTCATCAGGGCATTTTTTTTTTTTCTTCCTTCCCCCAATTTCATGTTAATCATATAACATAGAATAGAGTAAGAAATGTACAAAGATTACCCACTACTTGTTTTGATTGAAAACTTCTTTATTTTCATGTCATTTTCATAGTTCCAAAAAAATCAAATTCCTGGTATTTCATCAATACCGTTTATTTGACAGGAATTTCAGGGAGTGCACGGTCTTTTATTAAACAATTTAACAAAAGTATAAGCCGTGTCAAATAACTAATACATTGTCAAATACCCATTCTTTTGTGCTACACTACAATTTTCAAGTTGCACTGTAAACACCATTTCCCTTTTCAATGGAATTCTTGTTTAACACGACTTGTTTATAGGCGAGAATTTCTCGCTAACTCCCCTTGTGCTGTGGGAACAGGTAATTTGTGTGTTCAGCCTTGACCTTCTCCAACATTTTGTACCAAATGCCATCTAGCCCCTAATAGGAGACAGCAAGAATGAATTTACAAAGATATATTAACCCCAATGCCATATCTAATACTAGGCATAATAGATCGTCGTAAAGTCTGAGACACGCTATCGATTCTTTGTTGGTGTTAATCAAGAACGGATAAGTCAATCATGAATATCAAGGCTGGGTGAAGAGGAGGATCAGACCACGTAGATATGTGGTTTTTTATGACTGACCAAACTCAAAAGTACTTAGATAAAAGATTGGACCAATTGGATACATTCCATGAAGAAGACAATAAATGTAAAAGGTTACAAGATTTTCTAATATTCCTTAGTGACGTAAGAACTTTGTTAGTACAATTACTTTATTCCATATCATTTTCTTATGTTGAGTTTCATAGTTGTTCAAGTTTGGTGTTTGGAATTTTATCCATGCATTTCCTTGTAATATTTTGCTTCGTGAGAAAAGGGTTCTTTTTAATTAGGCCTTAATCTTGAAAAATTTTTTTGTCCGGTTTTTAAATCGCGACCGAATTTCTATTGTATTGATTGGGTAAAGCATATACCTCTCAGAACGAATGGAATCGGTCGACACGACGACCCCAGAACTTTATGACTTCAGGAATAAAAACCGACTAATCAACCATAAGTACCACAAACCGGATTTTTGTTTGCCGCAGTAACCTGAGTTATACTCTCAAATAAAAAATCAATGAGATGAAACAAAAAAAACAAAAAAAAGAAAAAAAACAAAGAGCGGAAAGCCTGTTTTGTTCGTTAATGTGATCTCAAACGACTTACTTTTGTTTGAGATTTAATATTGAAAAAAAACAAAAATCGTTGAGATGTACCAGTTTTGAGACGGCTGTATAATAATGTCGACCGGAACTGTTTTAGTTATAAACGATGACCTAGTATAATCATATGAGACCATGCTTTCGGTTTATACTACAATTGTGTTCAAAAATAATGTCTTTGAGAATTAAAGTATTAAATTATTAAAGATGGAGATTAGTCCCTGCATTGCCTGTCAGAAATGCAAATCTATATCGTTGGCTAATCGTAGTGTGTCCGGGGGTTGCTTAACAGCGTAATGGGACCCTGGGGTTAGGGAATATTCATTTAAGAAATATAAGGTAATCATTTTCACCTTTTGATTTGTTTCATTCAGCAGAATACAGAAATATGGCACGGGAGATAAATATACTACTAACTGTTTTCCTCGTAGTTGCAGCAATTTTATTTGTAGTACCCACTCACTTTGGCCAACATATAACTCCGCAAAGTAAGCATGCATATTTATTATCGCTTCCTTTTCTATATCTTTTGTGATTTTAATACGTATTGATAAGATGAGCTTTTCATATCATGATGTACATTTATCCTTACAGGAGTTGTGATTTTAATACATATTGATAAGAAGAGCTATTTTTTATCCTTCAGGAGTTTTCACTATGAGCTAATAAAACCTCATTCCCATGGCGCAGTTCAATAGCTTTCATTCACCAGTGCATTTAGCAAGTACATCCTCTGTTTCTTAGTGCATGATTTATGATACCCAGAACATGCATGGTCAACTGTTGTTAACAGTGCACATCCAAGGCTACTGAACTCAGGCCTTGGTAGATTAGCATGCCTTGCCTCATAGTGTTTGATTTACACACGCATTGATAAGAAGAGCTTTATATCATGATGTATATTTATTTATCCTTACAGGAGTTGTGATTTTAATATGTATTGATAAGAAGAGCTTTTCATATCATGATGTAAAACTAAAAGTTTATAAGATTTTATAGGATGTATTTCGGTGAAGGAAGGCGTCATCAATCCAATATTTTCTTTTGTAGAATTTATTTCGAGTTTGGACATTCATTTCGAAGTTTAAAACGAGTCAAAAGTTCAGCTAAGTTTTTAGGTTAATTGTGACGGCGGGGGCATCTATTTGGTACAATTTGACGGTTGAAGGCACGTTTAATGCATTAACATTATGTACGCCAAATATCTTTTGATGATTTTTACTTACAATACTGAGAAATTTAAGAAAATAAACCTGCATGGAGCCCCGGGGTTACGTACGCCTATAGGTAATGAAAAGCGTTTGTGCCCAATTTATCTGTCAGTATTACTTCAGATCGAACATGGCAGCCAAAATAGGTAATTGTGACAGGTGGCACTTCGCTCGATCAGAACCCAGGTTATTTGCATGTAGCTTAAACTGATTACTTAAAAACACTATCAGTGAGTTCACCTGAAAGAGTCAACATATTTGAAATTTGCAGGAATGGGTTAAAAGTGAAGGATAGTCTGTAGATTTCTTTTAAGTTACTTTTTCCAACTGTAGAATTGACACAAAAGGAAGAAAACGGTACTGTTCCAAGATATGAATCTCATTCAATTATGCGCTGTTGTAAGTGTCCGTACGGATAGTAATTACCGAAATATTTGATTTTGTCCTTATTAGGCTGCATTTGGTCTTATCATTTGCAGGGTATGTTAGAATACCTGTAATTGTTACAGACATGCAAAAATCTGGTATTTGATTTTTTTTTATTTCCTGATTTAGCAAATCACTGATAGTGTCTTTAATTACACGTTGCCTTTCCAAAACAGTTTTTTTGCAATCGCATACACACTTGTGATTACACATGGGTTAGATTCAAAATTATGTTGCTTCTTTCGTAACTTCTGGTAGTTCATATGGTATCAATAATACTTTGAGATACCTTTCAACTAAATCGAACCACTTTATGACTGATCTGCTTAGATTCAAGATGGTCGCCAAACGGACCCTGTGGGACTATTTGATTTTGGTAACATCAACATATGCATTCTTTAGAGAGATGTCGTAAAGATTCTAAAAAATCATGTTAGAATTTAGTTTTAAGGGGGGTGCATGGGAACCCATGTAATCTGTTAGACTAATTATGGAGAAGTGATGAAAGTAATCGCGGTGAAGACAGTGACAAAGACATGAGCAAGCATATTGAGGTTTGTTGGGATTATCTATTGCATTACCTTAGAAGCCCGGTGTGGAAGTAATTATAGTCTGGGCACAGTCCGGCTACGACGGTAAGGAATAGGGCACTCAATTTAGTTGACTCTTCACGCAACATTAGTTTTACGCTTTATTCCGTTATCGTCTATGGAGCCCGGACTATGGCTCCCGCCGGACTATAGTTGCTTTACACCGGTTTTGGCCTTCCTCTTACCAAGCCTCTTTTTGTAACACGGATTACTAAGGAGGTGGTTACCACATCTTTTCAGGAATTCGATATAAAGCACCCCATGATTATGATTTTGATAATATTGGATAGCTATGGTCCTCCTCATATCCAGATAAATGGCAACATACCTAGTATGGCGTCACAATGACGTCCTAAAGTCTGCGAGTCGGCAAAATTGTCATTTTCCCCAGAAAATAAGTGAAAATCCAATTTCGCGCTAAAAAGATTTTCATGCGGTTTTTGGCTCTAAGTAATGGCAACTAGTTTTACAGCGATTCTTAGTTGGCAGCCATTTTGACGGCATACCCTAACCCCGGTGGAGGTGCCACCTTCACATTTTTCGCTAAAATGACCGGAAAGGATGAGAAAATAATTACCTGGAAGGTTTTTTTACGAAATGTTTTGGCATTTTAGCGCACTTGAAGACAAACATAGAAAGTATACAAAATCGTCCAAATTAAAATAACATATCAATCTATTTCATTAGGATTAAAATTACTGAATATTTACTTAACGAGAGTTAATGTACTACTGGAAGTTGTGACAGAAACTACATAATTTTGGACCTAATTCAAATGAAAAAATAAATAAAGTTAACTTTTAAATCACATTAATTTTGTATGCAAATC
>JAMKCH010036292.1:0-71928 GCA_023653785.1 Ophioderma brevispina
AAGCTTAAGCTAACGGTAAAGAAAGTGGGAAGGAAAAATGACATCAAGCAGAAAGGGAGTGCGAGAAAAGAGAGAAGAGGAGAGGAGGAAAGGACAGATGCAAAGGAAAGGCAGTATGGACGTTGAATCTGTGTAATGTTCAAACATTGATTCCCAAAGTCAAGCCCACCCATCAGGTTATGAAGGGGTAAGGAGCGGGGAAAAATGTGGGTCAATCGACTCTGATATGCACAGGCATTACCTCACAAATTTGAATTCAGTTTTACGCGAAAAGATTGGAACAATTTCGAACATTTTATTGAAAGTAATGCTCAAAATTGGGGTGTAAGATTCAATAATTGTTATTGATTCCAGAATGAAATAGTTTACACATTTGCTGAGATGAAGATTTACACAAAGGTATCAAAGCAAGCAAAGAATGTCACGATGTACTTGTGTAGACTCATCCAAAGTATCTTTGGCCAAATTCCACAACAGTAATTCCGTGGACAGAGTCAAAATGGGTACCTATCTTAAGTTAGCATAACTTCGCAATGCAACGTGCTAAGAATCAAAATTACAAATTTTCTAGTAGGTGGAATAATCTAGTTTATATGCTGGTACGCCGTATCTGGTTAGATTTTTCGTGTTGCTGTAGATTATTAATTCAAACAAAACGGGAGTGTAAATCTTTTGACTCACCCTGTATGAACATTTTTTTAAGGCTTAAATTTTGGCCGTTTTTATAAAACCCCCCCCCCCACTTTTACCTCTATTGCGGCCAAAAACAGGTTTTTTTTTGAAATGAAACAAGTTATTTTTCAAAAATAAAACAATAGTAGAGTGGAGTGAATTACTCCTAGTAGTAACAGATGTGTGTGAAATGCCAGCAATTATTACTCAGGAATTTGCAGAAAAATAAGCCTTACAAGATTGTGCCAGGACGTGAGTGAACGGAATTTGGACCTACAAATCCTATCTTTTGGCCAGTAACTAGAAACAAAAACCTTATTTTTATGCTTTTAACAAGAAGAGTACTTTAAACTTAATCACATTTAAAACAATTATTGTTTAACCCTTATGCTTTGAAATGTTCACAAACTGTTAGTTGTTGAGTGCTGATTTACTGGCTGTGGCAGAACGGCAATTGTCCATAGTGAACGGAATACCATTTTTGAAAACAGACTTAAAACTGACAACACTTCAAAGTTACCTTTTCATTCACAAGCCCAAGCAAAACAACTTTAAAACATACTATAAAATCGAAGCTGCAAACTGTTATTTTACAAGATATTAGAACTAAAGCGGCTGGACGTTGACAAAAACTGAGTCACTCCTGCCACGTGAACGGAAAACTTCTCAACCGGCTAGTAAAGCAAAGACACATTAGAATAGTGTCAAAATGTTATTAATTTAATTTGATAGTTTTAGTGAAAGTACTCTGCAAAAATAAGCTATAAAGATGGAATCTATTCTCTACAGAGCACGGCCTTTCTGCCATCAATTGCTGGACTGACAAATTTGTGACGGAAAAATGTGAACAAGGAGAGTCAATTAGTGGAATTTGTAAGTTTTATAACCAGACATCTAATTTTTCAATTATTAAAGGATGCTCAATAAAATGTTGCTCGTAATCGGAGAACATAAAACAGTACATTGCTGAAATAATACTTCATACATTTAGGGTGCAAAACAAGTTTTGGACGTCAGGAAGGGCATCCGGTCAAGTATTTTTTGCTCCAATAAATCCCACACAGCAAGTATTGATGAGTGTGAGGTATATCTGGCCCAGCCACCCACATTAGCGGGGACAAAAACCGGATTTAAAAATTTGGTTGAACTAACAACGAATAGTGCCACCAAAATTTTTATTTACGCCAATTAGCATAATAACACCATGCCGATTTGAATTTTTTTCCATCAAAATATGAGCAACTGATAATTAGGCAATTATTATAAAATTTTGTGCAAAAATAAATGTAGAGTTAAAACATGTCGCATGAAAAACAAAATGTTGGGACCTCCCTTATGCTTTTAAAAAGTGTTTGTAAGTAAAATGTATTTAAATCTAACAATTCTGGAATTATTTAACACATAATGCTGCAAAAACAATGTCTTGACACAACTTTCTCATTTCATGTACAGTATTTTCCAGAGTGTTCATTAATGTCAAACTCACGAAATGTTTTGATCAGTTTAAGTGGTTCAGGAGAGAGTTAGGGTAGCGTTTAATTAAAATAAAAGTTCTACAACACAATTAATTTTTACCAATTTTGACCAATGTCATAAAGTTTTTTCCTACGTTGTTACAATCATGATTAACTCTACAAAATTCAGTCACGTAAAGCCCCCAATTTGTGCTACAATAATTGAGACCAAGGCTCATATAGGGCCAATTTTCCTCCTTCAAAACCATTTTAACTGAAAAATTTACTAAAGGGCTCACACTACCTTTCGACACAATTTGGATCAGTTTGGCACAGATGATTGATTGAAATATTGAACAAGTTCAGAAACAAGCTGCACAGAACTCTACTGAACTTGCATACTAAATTCAGCCTTTATATTGATGAAAGATCCACGAGAATTTTGTGGTTCTGTTTTTGCGCTCACTTATTCAAAGAATATAAGCTGTGGGCGGCTTTATTATCTTCACAGTACCCGTCCTGTCAGAACAAAATTAATATTCAAATGAGCTCATTAAATAATGATGATATAGTGCATGGGTATTACCTTCATGCACCACTACCCACCCACATACCAAGTTTCATCAAAATGGATTTGCATTCTGGTCCAAGGTTCACCTTTTTTGTAAATTGTTGATGAGAGATGCAAGTCATACCATAGTATACGCTTACAACCGAAAGCCAAGTGTGCCTCCAACTAGAGCTCAAAAAAGCTCATTGTAAAATCACAAAAAGTCTGATAGGCATTGATCTAGCTGTTTTATATCAGTATTTTTTTTTTTAGGTAAAATCTGGGTACAGAAGATGAATTACACCAATCCCATGAAATAAAGTATGCCCATGAATAAGTAAGGATAATTGTCAAAATTAAAGACGCATTTCCGATCCCCCCCATACCCCCTAAATTTACATCAAACAAACATTGCAACTTTTTCAATAGATTATGCAATAAGGGCTATGTGGATAGGATTTAAATGGCTGTATGGAAATAGATAGCTGGGAATACGGAAGCATCATTATTTATTACAAAACCATCAAAAGTTGAAAAATTAAAATGATCGAGACTGCGTGTCATGAGCTTCCTGCTGTGGAAAGGGGGAATGATCCAAAAACATTGACTTAGGTAGTTCACAATAAAGCTGTGTATTCATCAAACCATGAAGCAATCCAATAACAAATCCATTGGATAAAACCACATGAACTTAATTTTTGGATAGTAAAATTGTTATTAATTTTGAATTTGTAATTCTTCAATCTCTCAGAGGGATCTTTTTTAGGACTAACTGTACTGCAATTCAGAAATTAATGAGGTCATGCAATGTGGACTGCTTTAAATTCATCTTCTTATCCCTAAAGGACTGATGGAAATTCCAACTGGTGTGTATAAAAGAAAATTTCCAGTGAATGTGAACCTTGTGTCTATAATTTTGAGGGGAATGCTGTGGCGTTTGTGTGTTTGTTCACTGCTTCGAAAGGATAGACACAGAGTCCTCTAATGATGCATATTTTTCAGAAGAGAAATGCATTCTAATGAAGAAATTGGTCATCAGTCAATTTGCATTCATACCAATTTTACAATAGAGTGCACATTTTCAACAGCAAAATTTAGCAAACTAATGCACTAGATAAAAATAATAAAGTGTTCTCTTTAAATTATTTTCTCTAGTAAAACACATAACTTCTACAAAAATCATTAATCACAATAGCTGCAGTTATCAGATGTGATAGGGTTTGTGAGAAATCCAGAACACAATGAAAAATTCCCAAAACAGAGAAGGCAGAAAAAATGAGCTAAATGAAAACTGGAATTTTGGTCAAAAAATCCTGAGAATCACGACCGAATTTGATTATTTCCTAGCTCATTCCTCTTTTTCATTCCTTCCCTATTCAAGTTTTCCTATTCATTATTCATTCTTGAATAATTTTGTTCATTGGTCGAGTGAAAAAGTAATACCCCATGATGTAGCAGAAATTAAATCATTATGCACAAGTTATTTCGCCTGCAACAGACAGACAAAATGCCAATTCTAATGCGAAACCCAAATAAAGCTTTACCCAAAGATCCGGTGTATAAACCAACATTGATATTAAGACTTGTAGCACACATCCATACCACACACAAAACCCCAAAAGTAAAAGCAAGCATACCATACCCAATTTCCATAAAGAAGAAGAATATGCTGTGCATTGTAATGAATATCACAATGAGCACTTAACTGTCATTATCCTATATCAAAGTAAATGCTTCAATTACTCATCTTAATATATCCCATAAAAAGCACCAGCCCTTAGTTATCAGGGTACGATGCAACATCAAAAGAGGCAATGTTATATGGGCATGTATCGATTGTTACATGAACTGAACATCCCGGGTAATGAGGGGGATTATTATAATGCCAGCAGCGAGGACTTGAATGCAACTATCAAACTAATGGGAATTTAATGTAATGCGAGTATTAGCATCATTTAGAACATGTACCCCTACAAGCCCTCCAAATACAGTCTCCCAGTATGCCAGAAAAAATGGAACCATATTGACCAGTTTAACTGAACCACATACAAAACAAAATAATAGTTAGTTACAGTACAGAATGGTTGCAAATCTATAAATACTTGAGTAACTGTTGATTATATGAGTATTTAAATAAACTTTATGTTATAAATTAGGAGTCATTGTTCCCACATTGACCAACAAAAATCTTATCATGGACCTTGTGACCATTTGTAAGCGTCACACATGTACACAAATACAAAAATTACTGCCTTAAATTGAGCCAAACAAAATAGAAAGGGATTAAGTAGTTCCTTGCAATGCCTGGAACATCATGAGAACTGTATGCATCATAAGCAGTGGTCTGCTGAATGATACTACCCATGTAAATAAGAAATTAAAATTTGCATAGGATTCTGTGACTTGATTTCTGCCCTAGATATTCCTAAAAAATAATTAAATGCCAACTGAAATTTACACTGCCACATAATATGGATTGCATTAAAGTGTAGACTCATGTATTTATAACTGCAGTACCACTTTATGATTTTTTATATATTCTTTTATTGCGAGTAGCAATCATAATATCACGTCTTCCAAAGCAGACGTTAAACCAACACAATTACAAGTTTCATATAAATCAAAAAGGACTAAAAACTTTAGTTTGTGTGGTCCGTCAGGTGAGATGGGAGTGATTTGTTAGAGTGTTAATGTTTATGTCGAAAAGGTCTTTAAAAAGAAGTTAGGCATTTTCCCAAAATTAGAGATGTCCTTTTTGGCACCTTCCTTTTTACACCACAAGTGTTCCATAACTTAAATTTTCAAATGCAGTGAATAGGAATGCAGCTAATGTGCATCATTTTTCATATATTTCTTTAATAGTACGTTATTTACATGTCTAAAAACGATTTGCTTGATTATCTATTTTTCCTTCAAATTTACCTATTTGCAAACATTCTTTATTGGTCTTTGGGCATAAATTTAGTGATGACTACCATCCTCATTTTGGCAGAAAATCTCCTTGAGAAACTTCAAAAATTTTAAAATATACAGCATTAGTTTGAATGCCAGGTTGCTGTCTTTTTTAATTAGCACCATAAATTTTAGCTTGTCATGTTCATTCTAAACCCTTTGCTTAGGGCCATCTTAATTTCATTGTGTGTCTTAAAGCTCCTGCGCGCATTAATAAAATCACCCGCGTTATTCATTTTTTTATATGTTTTTAAATTTTTTTTTTTGTTTTTTTTTTCCACCAATAAAATAATATAACTGGTAGGCTAAATTGCCAAGACCTACAACATACTAATCAAACAGAAACAGCGCAACTTCAAGGCAGCAGCTTAATCAGAGCGCCATGTTGCAACATCCCAAACAAACTAATAATCAAACACAAATACAACAAAACACCGAATGAGAAGTGAAGCTTTCAATGGTCCCTTTGCCCATTCAAATGAACCATGAAGAGAGTGTAAATTCTGATTTAAAAAACCAATAAATCACTTTAAATACAATTAAATCGCAGAATTAAGACCTTGAATAAATCCAGCAAGTAACCCCACCGAGATTTGAACCCGTGACCCTTGGTTCCAAAGGCCAGCTCCCTAACCATAGACCATGCCACTCTCTTTAGAAATCCATGTCCAGAAACATCGTGAGATACCGATCGCCTACTTAACAAAACACTAGCAGCAATAGTGCCCAGAACAATGCGTGTTTTTAATTACATATTCATGTGGTGAAAAGTGAAATGTCAGCACCAACATCATCGGATGTCCATAAATTTAAAAAAGTAAAAAAACAAAGAAAAAACGCATTCCGCATTAGTTTTTCAAATTTTGAGGAGCTTTATAAACGACACCCAATTAATTTAAGGTGGCCTTTATATCCAAGTACTACAAACATAATATTACTCAAAGTATGGTAAAAGGTATTTCAAAGTTGTCAATGTAATTTATCTGTAAGCAGTAAGAATTGCCCTTTAATTTTGTACCTTCCATTTGATAAAAACTTCATATATTTTTGTCATTGTACAAACACAATCGAGAAGGCATGCTGGTTACTGTCAACAAATTTCTTTTCTGTCACTTTCTGTCTTCGAAACAAGCTGTTCCTTCAGATTTCCTTCTGTGATAAAATATTGAGATGAGACGGAGTGTATACATGACGTTGTTTTGTTTGGCTGCTGTGCATGCCAAGGCATTCAGAATATCTGTGCGGCTTAGGCGGGCCGTTGCCAATGTTACAGATTCCCTCTCGAATCCCTTGCAGACCTTTCACCATTGAAGTGATAAACGCACGCTTGGCGATGATCAACGGGCCCAATCCAGGTGGTTTCCTTTCTCCAAGTATTGGATGAACTGTGAAACTCACCAACGCCATTGCACTATCGTAATGCCGCTACGAACAAAGCTAATACACAGCCCTCTTCAAGTGTCGTCCTCTTCATTCACACTTTTGACTAAGCTAGTCACTTACACACGAGTGCCATATTTAAACAATAACAATCTACAACAGGAACATTCACTATTAGTATGTGGCTTTAACTTGCGCTATTAAATAATGTGTGGAGCGGGAGGAACATCCTTACAGGTTATGTTGTAATCTAGAGTGAAATGAATAATACAATTCCACTTGTTTATAGTGATCCTGTTACTATCGTGTCAGCAAGAGATTACCAACCTGCAACCACCTCCTTCATCCCATATGCATATCGTTTTGACTGCGGTACAAAACTATGAGGGGGTAACGTCATATTCCAGGCAAGTCACATGTAAACAACAGTGAGAATTTCCGCAATCATCTCACAAATACTCTAGTAGTTTAGTTTCCATTTATAATTCACTTATATGTATATAGTAAAATTGTCAACAAACGGAACAAACGCTTTTTCTTTGAACCAACAGTGTCACTCTTCCTTTTTACTCCCAACCTTTTCCTTCCGCTCTCTGCATAAGTTGACCTCTAAAGCTTTGACTTGTATGTGACCTTTAACCCTACTCCATGACATGCATATACCTATGGTTGACCTATGACCTGAGTATGGTGGCAATTGCAGGTGTTTTGTGCACAAGCAATTTGTGAAAAAGGTTAACCGAAACGCCATGCACGGCTGTACGGCGCACAAACACCCACGATGGAACATAGAGCATTTGGATTATATGGTGCCTGCACTATAAACAGTGAGGGGCTCCATGCCAAAATGTACTAAGAAAAGGTGGAATTTTTGGTGTTAGGTTCCATTACCCCAGAGGAAATATTGCTACTTGAAAGTTGAAATGCAGGCTTACAGCATATTTGCATTGGTGTTATGACTATCTGGGCATTTTTTAGTATGAATTCCAGTTAGTGCGCAATTATCACATTAACACATTCACCATAATGCATTGCCAAACTTAGCTGGTGTTCCTGTAAGATTAGACTCTATGAAGGAAAACTCTTGGGGCGTTGGTTATGCAAATGTGGTTATGCATGAATTACTATGAGATCTATCTGGGGGCCCGTTCCAAAGGCTTAGGATCGATTGTAAGTTTGATTCATCGAGTGTAACTCAATCAAGCATACATTGAATTACGCTTGAAAAATCAAACTTACAATCGATCAAATTTTAATGGAAATGGGCCCCATTTACTGCAGTTTGAAATACGATGGTCCTCCATATGCATAGTTGCTATTCCTGCTGGGCAAGGTTTGACATCCCTCACACTGGAATGTTCACATATATAACAGGTGATTAAAAAACTGATTACCTAAAAAACTAGAAAAGGTCGCTTACATTCAAACAAACACATAACTACCCGTGTCCCCTGGAAGAGGCTAAGGCTCCTGCAAAACATCAAATCTTAGCATAATATCCAGCAATCACAAGTTAATGGATCAACACTGGCACAAACCTCTCAGACCTTACAGACCCTTTTTTCCTGGACCCCAAAACTACTGACCCCACACATAAAACAAACGCACATAAAATTATACAAGAGTGTATTTCCTCCTGTGCTATACAACACTGAACTCATTACAACACCGTCTGCAGCAGGGCATAGGTGCTCAGCTCAGTTGTCTTGGATTTTCCCATAGCCCACTGATTTTGGCATTTACGACTGTTCCCACAGCAACACAAGCAAAACACCATCTGCATGTATACACCACATGTAATCGAGTATATTATAATAATTCACCAAATATGGAATCTAATAATGTCACCATGCAATGCCAATGAGGTGAAAAAAGGAAACTGAATAATTCAATAGTTCAACCTAATCACATTAATACTCATTGACGAATCTTAATTGCTGCTGCGATCAACGAATGAATTACGTCGGGTTTAATGGCATTTATGAACGATCACGTCGATCAGTCATTCCTTTCAATTTAATGATATGGATCTCGGAATCACAATTGGCACTTACAATTGCTAAATTCCAATTCAGTCCTAAATGTTTTAATGATGAATCAGCAGCTACTTTCTCAAATTTCTCTTCTTCACCATCAAAATTCTATGATCACCGAGATCTTAATTATTTTTAAAGCTGAGCCTTTCCAACACCAATTTGTCTTTACAAAATTCCAACCTGCTGTGACTGCAGGTGAAATCTCATTTCCTAGGAGTCACGGGACAATGCCTCCTCCTCACCTCATTTACGAGTCCACACCCCGAGGCATATGGCGTTTCAACATATCCCATAAATGCCATAAAATTTGACAACAAACTGTCCCCTTCATTAGTCAGTTGCCCCTATAAAACCTATCCAAAGAACAAGCCAAAATATTAACCTTTCATGTTCTTTGTTTGTCTGAAAATGTCAGCAGTAAAAGGAATTTGTAAGGATGTGTAGGTGTTAGAAATTCTGAATATTTTTTTCCATCTTGGGACTACTACTTACTAGTAGTAAAGAGCAAAGGCACCCTACAATAATGCTTTGGGATATTGTGTGAAACCACCTTCTGACCCTAGAACACACTTGGCCTTTTTTTTTTTCATTTACTTTACTACAATGACATGGGTGATCCCAGGTAAAACTAACAGGTTTGCCCTAGAGACAACAACAAAAAACAAATGTCACATTTGTTTTTTAAAAAAGGGACTCTTCTTCTGGGGGATATTTGCAAAATTGCAAAGCAAGAGCCCAATTTTTTGGCTATTTTGTTTTTTAATTTTAAAGATTGCGTGATATCAGTTTGAAAATCCCTGACTGAAGGATCACTTTTTGGCCATGATCTATTGACAAAATTCCACATGACATGTCATCTTGGCATTAAAATGAAGGGTTCCCAGTGGGTGATTTTGACATAACTACACATATCGTTTTTACTTTATCTTACAGGAAAATAGAGAACTTTTATTCCATACACAACATCGCCCAACTTCAACTGCATCCCCAAAATGACCCAAACTACATTGTTTAATCTCCAAAACACTAGGCAAATTACAGATCTTGCTGAGTAGGTGGGGGGTAAAACATAAAAATCGTAGCTGGCTGTTACCCACGTGGGATTGCGAGTTGCCCGCAGTATGTCTTTGGGGGGTCCACTTTAAAAACAGGAAACCCACACATTATTGGAGTCACGATGACAGGAAGACGGGCCCATGACATTATTTTCCTTTACCGGCCCCAACTAGCCAATCCAAGATAAATCCTGCTGATGATACAGCTATAATTCCATTATTTACAGGCAAGTTGTTTCCTCTTTCTTCTCTGTCTCTGCGTTTATCCCATTTAAAATTAAAAAATCCCCCGGTTATAAATTACGCCTTTCCCCTTTTAGTTTGTACCCTACTAACCATATGTTTTGTTTTTCAATTAGGTTTTATCGTGCTACTATCACTTTACATATGAAGTATGGCCTACTTGTTAAGCGATGGTGTGCTCTACTTTATGGTTACAGTATCAAATGCGATTTAATTGGAGGCGATTTTCTATAATAGCCCCCATGGTAAACAATCATTGGGATTAACTGGGAACCTTGGGGCCCCTAAGGGACTAAAGCCAGATTGAAAACCGCCGGAGGCTACAACTGTTTGCAATTTGTGGTGTTTGTTAAGAATAAAATAATATAAGTGTTGATAAATTTCTAAGTGACCATATACATCAAGAGGTAAAATGTAGCAAATCATTCGAGGGAGGAGGGGAACGTCTTCCACTATTGGTTACGCAGGATGTCCTCAGCGAGACATCCCTTTTTTTCAAACTGTCTTATGCCCAATGACCCGCTTTTTTGTTCTGCTGCCACCTATTACCACCCAATGACCCCCCTTTTTACCATCTCACCATACTCAATGACCCCATTTTCTTCTTTTCCTGCTTCCAACTTTTTCAATGTTTGCATGAAAGGTCCACTTTTTTAAAGAAGGTAACACCTAAAATTCAAAATTTTGAACATTTCATAATTTTCATGGGGCACAATTTATAATTTCATGCATTTACTGTGGAAGGATACTGAGGCACTTCCTATTTGAACTAAAGGGTTGTTATCTCAATGGCCCTAAGTTTCATACTGGATGACCCTCATTTGTATTCTGATGTGTACCAATGAACGTCTCTATTGTTTTGGTAATTTTACCTAGGCCCTACTTTTCACCTGTCCAAGGCACATGCCCCATCACTTCAGATAATGAGTGCTTTCCCCCTCCAGGGTTACATCTCATCTCCGTCCTGATTCTTATTAGCTGATTATAAAGACTGTTACTAATTGAATAATACATGATCCCATTTGAATGTGATGACAAATTTGCATCATATAGGCCTATAAAAATGTAAACTCAACAAAATCCCAAAATCCAGCCTTGATCTAACATATGAAATGAATATAGCCTTACAAACTAGCACAATGCGGTGTTCAGAAGAGGTATCATCAACCATGGCTGCGGACATGCTCATTGGTCATTGCCTTCTCACTAAGATATTCAGGAGGTACAACCAGAGCTAGAAATGGAAGAGTAACAATTCACAAAAAAAAAAGAGGATGAAAGTTACTCCCTCTCCACCAGCCCTACGACCCGACACCCGTCCCACATCCCCACGCAAAAGAACCTAGCACCCACGTACCCCACAACAACCACGCCCAGCGCGTCCTCCCCGCCATGACCATCGAAAGCGAGAAAATCAGCGCCACCATCCAACTACCAAATCAAGCGGCATCCCGTGAGCCCAACGAGGCAAAAGGCAAATAACCCCATAACGACAGTGTCAACGTATGGGCGGAAAACTGAATTCCTAAGCAAAAAGAGAAGCAAAGCAAGCGCATTAGTGCTCCGCCTACACAGGGAAAGAACGAGAAAATGAGAAGGAAGATAGCAGGAAGGACGAACCGCAATCAGCGCGACAGAAGCGAGAGAAAAGGGCCGGGACAGAATGCGAGAGAAGTAGGAGAAGAGAAAAGGGTGAAAAGAGAACCATAATATAGCAAAATGGGCATAAACAACACAGCGATACAGAGGGAGGAAGAGTAGAATGGCAAAAAAGGGAGGAGTAACAAGATAAAAGTGAAACGAGAAAAGAGCACCGGATCGGGAAGGGTAGTAAGAAATATAGAGCCGGGAAGAAAGGGTATTCCCCCGACCGACAGCTAGAAATGTAAGAGTAAAAATACCTCGGCGGTCCTCAGACCGCATGTGTCCACCACCCTGACCTCCGTCTCGGTTTGTGAATGATGGGTCTATATGACCTTTGACCTTGGCAATTGACCTTTTGAACCACATCAAGAAATGAGGGGTCCAATGTTTGGCAGCAAAACCTAATGACTTCAAGTTGGTTTCCAATTTACCTTCAATTTTGGGGGGGGGGTGCGAATTTTAACATTTTTCATTTTTCAGCCTATCTTTACACTTTGACCTCACAGACCTTTGACCTTGGCATGTGGACCTTTGACCAAATCCCGCAAATGCGGGCTCCATGTTGATCTAGGACTTAAGTTTGGTTTAAATCCATCAAAGTAGCGGATATTACAAACAAATGTTAACACACCACCCCTTTTCACAACACAGACACACAACAACAACTACAGTGTACAAAGTTATCCCTATTATGTGTCTTCCTGCTTAAGGCAAGGCGACACAAAAATGAGACAAAATACCATGTTCAATTTTTATAATTGCAACACAACAGAAATCATGCAATTTGTGGTGCCATGGAAGTTTTGTACTCAATCTATATCGCCCCATATCCAGCTGCTTATCAAACCAGAGAAACAAGAATATAGTACAGTGCCCCTTGCCCGACTGTGCACGAGGACGAACCGTTTACCCTATGTCCCCCGACTTTGCAACGGCCACCGGATCCTGGCCGACACATGTCACCATACAGCTAGTTTCTTTTATTTGCTCAACTTGAATCTTGGAGGGGCCATTAAACAAGTCTTCCTGGTGATTTTCCTCTTTCTCAAACTAGAAATCCTCAATCGGATTGCATGTTGATTTCCACTTCTTAATTGATTTCTTCCACCTTTTTAAAACCTAAAGAGGCGTTTAAAAAATGATTTCTTAGGATAAGCCATATTCCATTTAAAAGCATAGGCTTATATATGGTCACTGAAGGCACTTCGCTAATATCCAGTAAAAGGAAAAACGTAACTTTATATCACAAACAAAGGCATCAATTAAAAATCTGAGTTTTTAATACGTGCCAATGACTCACATGCGATAGAATCTGCCATTCAGCTTCTTTCCCGTTTCTTCCGATTTATTTTTAGGAGGGGGGAAAAAAGAGCAAACTCTACTAATCGCTGAAAATCTGCTGCGGTGGCTTGTCTGCTGGCTCTGGGCTGAAATCCATTAATGCATGTGGTTGTCCCCATGGATATTTGTCCCTGGGGATATATAAGGACTCTTTTAAGAGTAGCTTGCTAGTCGAAGAGTGGAATAACCCTAGAGAACCCAACCCGACAGGCCTCGAAACCCACTAAGGGAAAACATTAACTTCTATTACTCTAAAAAACCCCTGTCATATTAGTATCATTCCCATCAGTAATAACCAACCGTGTTTATACACTCCAAAATCTACCAACTCCCGCGCCTCACCCAACATGTCCCAACCCCCTCCCCCTTTCCCCGGCTACTCTGTATTGATTCTCAAGCAGATGCCAGTGTCTTTTTTTTTCAAGGCAATTGATCCAATTAATTAATTTTCATGATCACTGTTTTGGGCTCGCTGATCCTATGAAATCTGCAAATCGTTTCCAATGCACTCCTGCCCAACTAATTTCATATTTTTTTTTTGAGATTTAGAATTGCTAATGTGCTTGTTTTCATATAAGAACTAAGTTGGTATCCTGGCTTTCCCGTAAAAAACAACCCAAATAAGAGCAAACGAATTATTTATCACAATATCAGAAATATTCCTTTGCCTAACACTGGATAAGATTGTGTGTTGCGCATCAGGAGCAACGCAAAAACGCAATCACTGCACGACGCAAACACACAACACAACACAAATTTGGCCATACTTCCATTATATGATAAAAATCCCAACTCACTATCCCCCTCTCCCCACGCTTTCCCACTGTTATCCCCCCCGCCCCCGATTCCCTACCTACCCCCCCCCCCATTT
Organism: Ophioderma brevispina; assembly: GCA_023653785.1. Classification (NCBI taxonomy): domain Eukaryota; kingdom Metazoa; phylum Echinodermata; class Ophiuroidea; order Amphilepidida; family Ophiodermatidae; genus Ophioderma; species Ophioderma brevispina. The sequence continues at coordinate 14,199 of JAMKCH010036292.1, forward strand.
CTTTTCCTTTTTTTTTATTTTTATTCCGTTTTCCCATGCAAAATGGTCTCAACCTATGCTAGTCATGGTTCTTTCTTCCGTCTTCTTTCTTGGTCCTTTTTCTTCCTTCCTTTTCTTGGTCCAAACATGGTTGAAACTGGAACTGGTTGCTTTGACCTGGCTTCACAAACAGCCAACCTATGTGTCCAGCATGGTAAATTGGATCCATGGTCATTGCAATTGAGCATGCTCTGAAACCAGCATCAAAGGAACCATAAAGGTTCAAACATGTCAACCCATAGGTAGATACTCTCCCCCCTCCACACACCATTTATAAGACAAACATTTGTTCCCCACATCATGTTCCCCATCCCCCCAGCCGTTGGCCATGGTGAACATTCTACTCTACTAGTTCTAACTTCTACCATGGTTGACCATGGTAAAAAAAAAAAACCATTCTAGCCACGGGTCGACATTCTCTGCCTGGCTTTTGTTTCCGTTAATCATGCAAAGTCACAAATGCAGAGTAGATTGCTATTGAATTATTACTGCCCGCAACAACACCTTTTCCTACCATCCTAACATACTGAGTGTTTCCTTAAAACTCCACTCAAATTCCCCCAACCTACCAAAAAACTCCTCCACCTTATAAGGGTCAAAAATAAGGCAAGCAGGCTGAAAACTCATATTTGCAGGTATGATATTCCTCCGCACATTTCCTTCCGTTTTTCCTTTTTCAGGATTACAGTATCCATTGCTAAAAAGGGTGGAATAAGCACAGTGGCACAATGCAACACACACACAAATCAACAAGCCAACCTTCCCTTTTCCCTCCCTCTTCTTCAACTATTATCTATTATAACCCTCAACCTTTGTGGTCCTACAGTATAGCAAAGCACAATCACTTTTTATGTATATAATGCAAATGTCAGCAAATTTCTATAGAAAGGTTTTTCTTCGTTTCTTTCTCTTTAACTCAATGTCACAATAACAAGATAAATCTAAATTGGACGAGGAAAAAGAAGGTGTGCCTTCCAAATTTTGTCATAATATATATCCGGATCCGATCCATCCCGCCGTCCGCCGGCTTTATTTTTCAGTCGATTTCTTTCTTTCATTTTTCAACACTGGAAGTAGATTAGATTTCCTTATTAAAACAAAACGAAATCTAATGATTCAGGGATTTTATATCAAGGTCAAGGTCATCTGCAATCCTTCACTATTTTTTATTTTTTCCCCACATTCCATGCTGCAGTGTACCCTGGGTCTGCTGGTCCTCTTGGCCTAGAAGATGTAACCATGGAATATCAACAAACACAAAATCCTGGTTACCAGTCATTACGGGAAAAATAACTGGCTGTTTTGAGCCGTATAAGGCCAGAACTCAATAAAGGATAGTTTTTTGGTCGGCAGGGAGCTTGAATGATGACCAGTGGATTCAAATTGACTTCATGACAAACCCGTCTTCAATCACAGGGATTCGACCCAGGGTGTTTATTATATCTATTCCATTACAACAATGGGTACCAATCTTAAATTCAGACTTGCAATGATGAGAGTTCATTAACCTTTGTTAGTGAGAATTGCAACTGAAAAGGTAACAACAATTTTTAAAACAAAAAATTAAAAAAACATAAATCACAAATGTTTAACTATTTTTCCGTTAAAAAGGGATTTTCTTGGTTTCTTGTCCCAAAAGGATTCTTCCCGACTCGAAAAACCACACTCCCCCTCTAACTGAAAAATCGGCTCGTACGGGCGAAATTCCGGGACTTGTGAATCTTGAAGATGACAGAATTTAACCTGCTTTCTTTATTTTAAAGGTGATTTTATTTTAAAAAATTTAATATTTTTATTTTTTTTATCTTTATCTGTTTTTTTTGTGTTTGCCTTTGATTTTGATCTTGTCTATGTAACATTGGACAGAAAATCACGTGCAATCCACACTTCAAAATCCTTAAATCCGACTATTGATGATGAACGCTTTTGACTTACTTTGTTTTCATATATCCCCTTAAAATGACTCCCTAAAATGATGCCATTTGTTTTGCAAAACAAACCAACAACTAGGAGCGGACCCCTGGCCTGTGTTTAGGGGTAACCATATCCAAATGCTATACCCAAGGTCTAACAAGCCCAAATTAACCGCTCCCCGAAGGAAAACCCACAACCACTCTCTGACTAACAAAAAAAAACCACCCCCTCCTCCGGTCTACCTCTCCTTTTTTACAGTTTATTATTTTTTTACGGAATCTTCAGGCGCTCAGTCAGTCTTCATTTTCAAAGTCAGGCTGTTAGAGTCATTTTTTCCTTTTTCCCTCTAGGGGCGTTAATTGATATGAGTGAATAGGAGGGAATCTTTCGAAATCGCTATTCAAGTCAAAAGGTGAGTCAGCATGGACTTCTTGGCGGTGGGTAGGGGGTCAGATTTCGCTGCATTAATAAGAATACTACAACCAAACATTCAGAGATGCATCGTGACGTGTCTATAATAAAATGAAAATGGGCGTTCCTTCTATATTAGAAATATTGCAACTGAAATATTAAATATTGCCAGAAAGCACGTGAAAACTTTGCACTCACTACGGGTTTCAGGAACATTTTTGCTTTTTTTTCCCTCCCCTTTTCCTTTTTTTTCTTTCCATCATTTTATTTTACATAATAATGTAATGCGAAGCAGCGATATAAAACACGTCCCTCTTCCCAAAATTTGAATTTTTCAAAAGCGAATGGACCCTTTTTTCAAGTAATTTGAGAATGAAAAGGTGGAAATAATATTTTTCCACTCATTAAGTTTATTTTTATTTTTTGTTTGAATTAGATAGAAATAATTACATAAAAAATTTGCTATTTGTTATTAGCATTCCATCCCTCCCTCCATTCTTCTGATACACTGTTTTAAAAAAAAAACATCTTATTTTCTCTTCTCAATTTTTATTTGAGAAAAGTTATCTTTCCCACAGGAAAAGTAAAAGTACTCTTTGGTTTCTAATAAAGAGAGAAAGGGGAATAATCCCTCGCCCCCTAAGTTTGTTTGTTGTTTTTTTGTTGGCAAAATGCAAACTGTTGTTGACCACTATACAAAGAAGGAAATGAGAAAAAGAAAAACACGAGACGAGGCGTTTTTGATATATCTCACGGGTCTTGTTTTGGTTGGGGGATTCCACCCAAGATGTCAAACTGGAACTGAACTTGAAGAATCAATTGTTCTTTTTATATCTTTTGGAGAAATTTCAAAACAAAACATTGTGTAAGAATAGGGAAATTTTCCCCACAAACAAAGTTTAATCATATGGAAATGGTTGATGTGATTCAGATGTTTTAAATGATATGTCTATTGTTTTAAGACTTGGAACTTGTTTTTTATTGAAATATTGTGTATATATGAAAGGAAAACTTGGCCAGAAGATTTGTCAGCAGTTGTAATCATCTTCAGTAATTGTTTAGCTAGGGGGGGGGGGTTTTAAAATATATCTACAATAATGTAGTTCACAAAATCTTCAGTGCAGATTTATTATATTTCAATTCCACGTGAGCAAAGTTTGTGGCTGGGGGTAATTTTCTACTGACTTTCGTCTTTGGAAGCCAAAAGTGGTCGGAATCAAAATAGGATTCCAAATGTTGACATATAGACATCGTGGTGATTATCTTGGACTGGTATACTGTGGAATATTAGGGTCGTCGAAGGAATTATTTTACCTTGTCGTCTTGGAACTGGCTGGACAAAAGTGACCTTCAGGACTGAGAATTCCTATTCCATTGAATATTACCTGAAGATTTATAAATTGTGACTTTTGCATGCTGTCAATTTTGGAGTCTTCGCTGTGAGGACATCAACGCTGAACTGCAACGCTTTCAACCCGGACACATTAAAACGCCCTAAGTAATCTTCCTATTTGTGTTGTAATTTTCACTATGAATGTGTTTTGGACATAGCCCACACAGATTCCTTGAAAAATTTAATCAATTACAAATGCATTAAAATCTGTTATATTATATAAATTTAGAATACTTGTCACAAGGCTCATTTGGTTTGTGTTTGAAGGTATTTCTGACCTAGACGACGGCACCACGAGTGTCATAACCATATTCGATGTTATCGGTGGGTCCCTTCTTTCTTCTCAGCAGCCACTCTTTCTGATAATATTCCCGATTATGTCCAGACATTCCGACAACAGACCTCGAACTAATTTTAACACTCACTTTCGACTGCTATATGTAAATAACTAAAATAGGTTCGGAATCTATTTCCCTGTATAAATGAATTGTCAAATATATTGGGCTTTTGCTTGCCGCTAGACATCACCATAAGACAAAATTTTATTAAAAAAAAAAAAACATCTAGAGGATCAATAACACTTAGGAGTCGTCTTAGACTTAGGAGTCTTCCTCCAGCTCTTCAAATTCAAAACTTATTTCATTGCAATATTTTTTTCAGTTGGTTTGCTTAACCCGTCGTCTGTTGTCTTTTCAGGGAGGTCAGGGTGTACCGTCAAAGTCCGGAACACTCTGGCAACACTCTAATCACTATCAGCAGCCGCCAAGCAACTAAGTGATATTTTTCATTAAAACGTTCAGATGAAGAAAATTCGGCAAACACACAACAACCAGAACTGCAACTTCTAAAACAATTTTATACCAATTAAAGCCCACAAATTTCATTCACTACATGCGAATTGCATTTACAAAATGTATTTGTTTTCTTTGAACAGAGTAAAGAATGGGCCTTTTGATTATGAACTTAAAATGAACTAGTTTGAACTGTACGAGTAACGGCACCCTTCTTAGAAGAACAATTTTCAACTTTTTCAAGCTTCCAAAATAGCTGAAAATTGGGCCTGAATTGCCCAAAAATGAGCCGTTGCTAATGGCAACAAACCTCATTTGAATAACAAAGTGCATTTCGGCACATGCACATTTCCATCCACCCAAAGTCCCTAGTCCTTCACCTCACAAGTTATTCAGCAAATATATTTTGAACTTGGCAAGCTATACTAAATAGTTACGTGGAGAAAGAACACCTCGCCCTTAAATTTGGCAAAAGATATGGGTTTGCCCAAAATTGGTCTCATGTTTGCTAGACCCTATCTCACACCTACATTTACCATAAAATCACAGGGAGCTTAGCAAAGATAAATACATGCTATGACATGAACGGACATGAGTTCAATAAAAAGTAGTACCTGGAAGCTGACTAAAATCATGGTTTTCCAACGAACAAAAATCACAAATCTTTCACTTTGTTTTCACTTGAGTAAATATTTAGAGTAGTCACAAGATCGTGTTTTATGTTTTCTAGAGAGGTCAAAAGTCAACGCAAACACACAAAAAGTCAAACACCAAATGGGCATTATAAGAAAGACTTACTAATACGCTTGGCTCAGATTCAACATGGTTAGACCCGACCCTTGTACATTCTAAAAACATGTTTAAACAAACTACCGTTCGTGGCACTCGAGGGTCAATGGTCAGCCAGTGACAAATCATCATAACTTCCCTTATTTCAATTTTTTCCTGTTTTTTCCTCTTTCTTTCTAGTATATTTTCCAGTTCTATGCGAAGCCAAATGTTGTAGAGATACCATTTTCCAGACACAATGGTTGGAAGATACCTTCGTGTCATTCCAACAGGTTGGAATCTACTTTTGGATAGCATTACATTAACGACGCATGGAAGTGATTGGCTACCAATGTACTATGTACTGAGTGAAAATGATATCCCCAACAAAACAACCCGGATTTTTTTGTCGCATGGTGTGCGAAGGCGCAGCGCCGCTTCAAAAATTGGTGCATATTGCTACTAATCCACTAAATTTTATATCCAACTTAAGACACAAACAAAAAAAAAACGGATTATACTACTAGACTAGCGCTAACAAAGACCATTTTGTAACAACGAAAATGAATAGTAACTACCAGTGTGAGTCATAAAACCCTACATCCGGAAAGATTAAAGTAAGGATTGCTTGGGGGGCAAAGGTTAAACGTTATTTTTGCTTGAATGTTGCTTTGGTTGTTTACAACAGTGATAAACAGCGATCCAGAGATTTTTATTTGGTGTCTTTTTCGGACTTGGTTCAAAACTATGTCATTTTTTGCTGAGAGACCTAAAATTCTGTTTGGCCAATTTTAAGACCATATCATGCGGAGAGACTGACAAACCGACGTAATACCATAACAGTACTATTAGGCGTGTCACACGGGCGGACCTAAAGGGGAGCGTAACTTTGGTTGGAGTAGCGGGTGGCGTAAGTCCCTACCTGATTGGAGAACCTTTCTTTTTACCCCTTTTTTCTTTTTTTCTTTTTATTCAACAATTATACTTTTTAATTATTAATTAAAACAAAAATTTATAACGCCCAATGAAACAAATTAATATAAACCTAAACCCCATTTTACAAATTACAACCCTATTATAATTTTACATTATAATGGGGTTTACCCTAACATAAAAACAAACCCCTTTTCCTTTCTAATATTTCCATACCACCTGTACGCTTTAATGATTGTAAAGAAATTCATTTTTGATTTTAAGTTTTAACCACCATGGTCTTATTCATTTTCTGATTAATAAACGTCACCCGTTCACCTCATATCCTGTCCTTTTAGTGTGAAAGAACTGCAAAAAATGGTACTAAATTTCATGATTTTTAGAAAGACGTTTTTATAGAGGGCGCGAGCTCGTGCCTGCCACACGACCGCTAATTGCTGCATGACAACTAAGCCAAAGCCAACAGATCTACTGAGTCACCTATTCAGAGCTTAGATGCTTGGTTTTTGAATGGAAATGAACAATCGTAATTGTTGAGTTCTTCACAAAAAAACAATATGAATGGGGATATGGATTTCAAACCAGCTTGCCCAAAACAGCGCGAGCTCAACCTTTGTTATTAATGAGTCGTACTCTTGTATTTATTGATTAATCAGGATTGAGGTATTTTACGCCCTCTTTATTAACTCTTACTCCTGCTAGACCCAGGAGTAGCGGGAGCTGGTGAGACGACAGGCACCGGGCGTAAGTTTGACCTACTTTTGCAAGCAAGACCTGGTGGATTCTTGAACTGTGGATAAACTCACGTGTGTAATCCAAGACAAGCAAATGTTGCTTAGGTTACGCACCAATGGACATCAAGAGGTAGGGTTGGAATGGTTTAAAAATTCAACAAACAACCACACAACCACAAAAAAACAATAAAACACTCACAATTTGTTAAAGTTTTTTAAAATAAAACTTCCCTTCCCGTCCCCTTTTTCCCTTGCCCACTTCTAAAACGAAGGGTAATTGAGGCCATAAAACGAAACTTCCTGGCCGAAGACGGGCGAATACCAGCCCACATCAACTTCCATCTCCTGCCCATGCTCCTATCCGAAATCTAATGGCGAAAACCCCCCCTTAAGATTGTATCGATTTTTACATAAGCTTTTTTTTAACAGATAAGTTTTATTCTCACCCATGGGATAAAAAGTTTGTCCACTAACATGATAGTTGAGCTAAATTATTTTTACTTAATATAAAAAAAAAAAAAGTGTGGTGATATTCCCACTTCTTTTAAAAAATGTAGAGGGGTGGAATGAAGAGGTGAGAAGAACTGAAATTGTGATTACTCAAGTTACCACATAGCGGTGCAACTGAGCTCACGTTGGGACATTTTTAATAGTATTGAGAATGTTGATAAAATATTCCGTAACAAGCCTTTACTTTTAACGCAAAGATCATTCGTAATCTAGACAGAGAGCAGAATATCATAGGAGGGAAGTGGCCTTATTTATTGTTCCGTTCATTCCCTATGCAGAAAAGGTTTAATTGGTTATTATATAGAGACCCTCTAGTCACTGCTGTGTATTTAGTACTTCTTCTCTCTCAAATTGTGGTGTCACTTTTTCAATAGGGCCCAGTTTTTAAAAAATAAACACTTAAGTAACAACCAAGCAGGAGGAACTTTTCCATCATTCACTAACACTTCACAACACTTCCCCTTTAGTGCCACTTTCCCGAGGAATTTTTTGCAACGCAATTTATTAAAATACCTGCGGTGTGAAGGGTCATAACTACAAACCCCAATCATAATACAAAAAATTGTTATTTGGCTGCAATTAGGGGCAAAACATGGTTTTCAAGGACCCGCGAAAATTGGCAAAAAGACGGAAAATTCCCATGAGCCTTGCGGTTTTACATGCAAACGGTGGGGTTTTGAAAACTTATTTTTGTTGATTTTTAGTAGCGGGTGTTTCAAAATACAACGGCCATTTGTACAGTAACGGTTAGGCAACGTCCACAATAAATTGGTTGGTTTTCAGACAGAAGGGTTATTATTCTAATGTTACTAATAATTGTTTACTTCTACATTTAAAGGTGGACCAATCATATCGTCATGGGTTCTGCATACTGTCGAATCAGCATAAAGGCTAGTTCTGAGAAAACGGCGTTGAAAGTTTTGAGTTACTTATGAAATGCGTGGGGAGTGGTTAAATAATAAAAGGAAATGGTTATTTTAAGTGGTGTATGGTAAAGACATGAATGGTTAATAACTGACGACACATTAAAATACTAAGAACAACTGTTTTCTTATTAGAAATGGCCACTGAGTGTGATTTAATTGATAGTTTGTCAAAACCTAAATGTGATTCACTGTGTTCTAAGAAGTCGAATAAGTATTCGACGACTTAGCATAAACCCCTGTTGGGATTTCTAATGTTGGTATGGTGAATTACTATACTACAGATTTTTATTACTTTTTTATAATGAATGATTGCCGATGATGCCCACCGATGATAAGAACAACGATGGCGGTGTGATGATGGTGGCAATAAAGATGAAATAATAAACATAGGTTCGGAATCTATTTCCCTGTATAAATGAATTGTCAAATATATGGTGCTTGCGCTAACATCACCAGAAGACATAAATTTTATTAAAAAAAAAAACATCTAGAGGATCAAATAACACTTAGAAGTCTTCCTCCAGCTCTTCAAAACTTATTTCAGTGAAATATTTTTTTCAGTTGTTGCTTAACCCTCGTCTGGTCATTTTCAGGGAGGTCAGGGTGTACCGTCAAAGTCGGAACACTCTGGCAACACTCTATCAGCCGCCAAGCAACTAAAGTGATATTATTTCATTAAAAACGTTCAGAATGATAGAAAATTAGGCAAACACAACCAGAAATGCAACTTCAGAAAACAATTTTACCAATTAAAGCCCACAAATTTCACTACATGAGAAATTGACATTTTCACAAAATGTATTTGTTTTCTTTGAACAGAGTAAAGATGGGCCTTTTGATTATGAAACTTAACATGAACATAGTTTGAACTGTACAGGTAACGGCACCTTCTGAAAAGACAAATTTTCACTTTTTCAGCTCCAAAATAGCTGAAAATTGCCCAAAAAATACAAAATGAGCCGTTGCTATGGCAACAAGCCTCATTTGAATAAACAAAGTGCATTTCGGCACATTCCACCCAAAGTCCTTCCACCTCACAAGTTATGAGCAAAATATATTTTTTGAACTTGGCAAGCTATACTAAATATTTACGTGGAGTCGCACTTAAATGTGGCCAAAATATCTGGTTGCCAAATTGGGTCGCATGTTGCTAGACACCTATCTCACACCTACATTTACCATAAATTCACAGGAGCTGCAAAGATAAATACATTCTATGACATGACGGACATGAAGTTCAATAAAAGTACGTACCTGGAAGCTGACTAAAATCGTGGTTTCCAACGAAACAAAATCATCTTTTCACTTGAGTAATATTTAGTAGCAAAGATTCTTGTTTTAGGTTATAGGCAAAAGTCACACTAGAAGGCAAATTATAAACTTACTACGCTTGGGCTCAGATTCAACATGGGTGACCCTTGTAACATTCAAAACATGTTAAACTACGTTCGTGGGCACTCGAGGGCAATGGTCACCAGTAGACAAATCATAAACTGACTTATTTCAATTTATTTTCCTGTTTTACCGTCTGTATTGATATTTTCAGCTTAATGAGAATGCCAATGTTGTAGAGATACCATTTCCGAAAATGGTTGGAAGATACCTTCGTGTCATTCCAACAGGTTGGAATATTTGGATAGATTACGCATGGAAGTGATTGGCTACCAATGTAATGAGTGATGATTCCCAAACCGGATTTTTTGTCGCATGTGAGAAGCGCGCCTTCAATTGTGCATAGTTCTAAAGTTTTATATCAACTTAATAACCGATTATACTGCGTACAGACACATTTGTAACAACGAAGAAGTGAAATAGTAACTACAGGTGAGTCAATAAAAAACCATACATTCAGGAAAGATTGTGTCTTCAACCGGTAAACGTGATTTTTGCTTGAAGGTTGCTTTGGTGTGTTTACAGTGATAAAGGCTATCAGAAGATTTTATTGGCTCATTAGGAATTTGGGTTTCAGAAACTATGTCAATTTTGCTGGGAGACCTAAAATTCTTTTGGCCGATTAGCCATAGAATGCGGAGAGACTGACACCGACGTATACCATAAACATACTATTAGGCGTGTCACACGGTCGGACGTAATGGGGAGCGTAACTTTGGTTGGAGTAGCGGGGGGCGTAAGTCTACCTGATGTGGACCTTTTTCCCATTTCTTTCTAATATTTACCTACAGCCTGTACGCTTTAATGATTTGTAAAGAAATTCAGTTTTGATTATTAAACTGTTGAAACCACTCATGGTCTTCATTTTCGGGGGATTAATAACGTCACCTCATATCCTCCTTTTAGTGTGAAAGAACTGCAAAAAATTACTCTAAATTTCATGATTTTGAAAAGACGTTTAGAGGGGGGGGGGGGGGCGCGCTCTGCACACCGCTAATTGAGCATGACAACTAAGCCACGATCTACTGAGTCACGAGTCAGAGCTAGATTTGGTTTTGAATGACATCGTATTGTTGAGGTATCAGCAAAAAATCAATATGAATGGGATAGGATTTCAAAACCAGCTCGATGCCCAAACATCGCGAAGCACAAGCCTTTGTGATTAAGAGTCGTACTCTTGTTTTATTGGATTAATCAGGCATTTAAGGTATTTTACGCCAATCGTACTCCTGGCTAGACCCAGGAGTAGCGGAAGCTGTTGAGACGACAGGCACCGGGCGTAAGTTTGACCTACTTTTGCAGCAAGACCTTGTGGATTCTTGAACTGTGGATAAACTCACGTGGGTAATCCAAGACAAGCAAATGCTTTGCTTAGGTACGCACCAATGGACATCAAGAGGTAGGGTGGAATGTTAAAAAATGCACCACAAGTGACTCGAAAGAAATACCTTATTGAGGAGTATTAAAACATTCCCTTGCCACTTCTAAAACGAAGGTAAACTTGAGGAAATAAAACGAACTTCCTGGCCGAAGACGGCGAATACCTAGCCCAACATTCCATGCTCCTCCTAAATCTAATGGCGAACCCCTTAATATTGTATCGATTTTTACATAATAATTTTTTTACAGATAAGTTTCTCACCCAATGGGATAAGTTGGTCCACATAACAGGTATAAGTTGAGCTACTGTGTTAATTACTATACAACCAGACACTTTTGTATTTTCCTTCTTTACCATTTCTATTTTTTATGAGATTTGCGACTACACATGATTTTATATGCTCAAGTTACCACATAGCTGTTCAACTTAGCTCACGTTGGACATTTTTAATAGTATTGAGAAATTTTGATAAAATATTCCAGTAACAAGCTGTACTTTACTGCAAAAGAGTCATTCGTAATCTAGAGCAGAAGCAGAATATCATAGGGGCCTTATTTAAAGTGTTCGTTCATCCCTATGCAGAAAAGGTTTAATTGGTTATTAGTATAGACCCTCTAGGTCACTGCTGGGTAGTTAGTACTCTCAAATTGTGGTGTCACTTTTTCAATAGGGGCCAGTTTAACACTTAAGTAACCAAGAACTTTTCACTCCCGTTAGTGCCACTTTCCGAGGAAATTTGCCACGAAATTTATAACGCGTGTGAAGGGTCATAATACAACCCCAAATCAGTAATAAAAAATAAAATGTTATTGGGCTGCAAATTAGGGGCAAAAAAACATGTTTTCAAAACACACGCGAAAATGAGCAAAAGACGGGAAAATTCAAATGAGACTTGGCGTTACATCAAACTTTTGAAAAAGATTTTATGTTGATATGTAGAGGGTGGTGCAAACTACAGCCATTTGTACAGTAACGTTTAGCAACGTCCACAATTAAATTGTTGGTTTTCAGCACATAAAGGTAATATTCTAATGTGACTAATAATTGTTTACTTACATGTAGTGTGAACATATATCGTCGTGGGTTCTGCATACTGTCGAATCAGCATAAATGCTAGTTCTGAGACAAACGCGTTTTAAAGTTGAGTTACTTATGAATGCGTGTAATTAAATGAAATAAAAGGAAATTGGTAATTTTAAGTGGTGTATGTTAAAGACATGAATGGTACTAACTGACGACAATAAAAATACTAAGAAACAACTGTTGTCTTATTCAAAATGGCCAATGAATGTGATTCGACAGTTGTCAAAAAACTAAATGTTTGATCACTGTGTTCTAAGGAGCGAAACTTTCGACTGCATGAAAACATTGATTTCTAATGTTGATGGTGAGATTACTATAGCTACAGATTTTTACTATTTATACTGATGATGCCGATGAAGCCACGATGATAAGAATAACGAGGGGGGGGGGGGGGGGGGGGGGGGGGGGGGGGGGGGGGGGGGGCGGGGGGGGGGCGGGGGGGGGGGGGGGGGGGGGGGGGGGGGGGGGGGGGGGGGGGGGGGCGGGGGGGGGGGGGGGGGGGGGGGGGGGGGGGGGGGGGGGGGGGGGGTGGGGGGGGGGGGGGGGGGGGGGGGGGTGGGGGGGGGGGGGGGGGGGGGGGGGGGGGGGGGGGGTGGGGGGGGGGGGGGGGGGGGGGGGGGGGGGGGGGGGTTGGCGGTGATGATGGTGGCAAAAACGATGAAATAAGGAAACATCGAGCTAGACGGACGATAATGATGTACTGACGATGATGATGATGATTATGATGATGATGATGTTATGATGATGACGATGATGATGACGATGTGACGGATTAACGATGACAATGACGATAATGATGATGATGATCATGATGATGACGAGATGATGAAACTGAGATGAAGTGACGACGACGACGACGATGAGATGTTTATGCATTGTTGTTTAGGCTAAACCAGTGCAAATTTATACAAAGGACTTCCATAAGCTGTTAAAATGGGAAACACTCACTGTTGCATTATTGTTTGTTTAAAATATAGCGCAGACTGACACGATGACCAATGAGTGTACAACCTCTTACAAATTTGGGCTCTAAATTAATATCTTTAATTAGTCGATAATATGTTTTTAACTATTTTGCAGAAAAAAAAACATAATTCAGGTGTATAATTAAGTAGAAGGAACAACAAAATGGAGTGTATGTTTATATAAAATTAATAAAAATAAGTGTTTGTTTTTTTTAAGTTATTATTAATATTTGCTAGAACTGTTCAAAAAAAGTGAGTCAGACATATTGAAAATGTAAAACTGGAAGGTTCTCATCACTCAAAAGGTTTTGGAGGATAAAAGTGCGGTCTATACAAAATTATAACAACCATATTTTTCTCGTTCTCTTAAATTTCAAAAATCCCATTTTTAACACTTAAGTGCCAAGCTAAAAAAAATTCCGTTAGTGCCAAGGGGGGGGGGTTCCGAGGGACCCAAACCAGATAACCACTTCCCGTGGGAGTTTGATCCGACACTAACAAAAATAAATGGGGGGTCACGTAAGAACCACTACCCAAATTAAAAATGAAAATCCGCCCTTTGACCTATGACCTATGGCCATTGAAATTTTCACTCTTCGAACAAGAGTGGTTCGCACATTCCATCCTCAGCAACTCCGATAAAGTTGGAACCAAATATCATTATATCTACTCTAGAATAACCAATAAATACATTGCAAAATATAGCCCCAATTTATACATTTGTATTTTCTCAGAAAAAAACTCAATAATCGCCTTATTTTCATAGACTTACAAGTTAGAGCACAGCATGACAAAATGGAATTGATGCGATCAGCATATAAAGGGTATTTGATTTAAGTATTATTAATTAGTAATTAATTACCTCTAAGGTATATATATAAGAAGGAAATCCCAAGATTTATACTTTAAGTTTTTTACTTAGTAAAATATCTTGATTTTTTTACTTCCGTGAGTGCCCAAGGGGGGGTTCCTCGGGACCCAAACCTAATTATTCTCAATGAAGCCGTGGGCAGATTTAAAATTTTTTTGTATCAGGGAGAAGCGTATTCATTAAATCAGGACAATTAGCAAAAAATCCTTGAAAAATTGATGGCGTAACCGAGAAATCGACAAAAAAATCAAATGTTGGGTACTAGGGACCCCCCCCCTTGGGCACTTAAGTGTTAAAGTAATGTACACACTATATTAAAATATTTCCCAAACTTGAAACGATAGAAAATGCATTAGCGGATCATTATTGCAAGAATAAATGGGTAGTAAACTGACCAATCACTGAAGGTTTTTTTTTTTTTAAATTTTTTTTTTTTGTTTTTTGTTTTTTGTTTTTTTTTTTAATTTTTTAGTTTTTTTGTGTGTTTTTTTTTTTTTTTTTTTTTTTTTTTTTTGTTTGGTTGTTTTTTCCTGCATGGTGCCAAGGTGGTGACAAATGTGTGGAAAACTAGCAAAACTGGATAGGTGTCGTGTTCACGACGCCAGACCGTACCGAATTCAATTAGTACAAGTACCATAATTAAAACACAAAAAATAAAATGTGAAATAAAAAAGACCAATCCCTCCTGAAGAAAGGTAAATTTTAACGATTGCCTTAAATCTTGACAGACCTTTTATCGATTTTGATAGGAATGTAGCAATTTTTGTCCCAGCGATACGTGTTCGTTCGCCATTTATCTGTGTGCATGAGATATGGAAACGCAAGGCTATCGAATAGTATTCGATTGTTTGTGAAACCCGTTTTTATACAAATGGGTTTATTCGACTGCAGCTATTTGGTTAGGAGGGTAATTTTCACATTTATTTGGTACAATTAAAGAGTACATAACCAAAGCAACCAGAATCAACTATTACTCAATTGACCAAAAATCAGATGCGACACTAGGTCGTGACCACGACGATATCAGCAAAAAGATTTGGTTCTTTGATTTTAAAAATATTCGATGACTGCCGCTAAAGAAGAGTGTAAAACTCTATACATGGATAATACTTTAATGTAGGAGCAAAAACACCAAATCGTGGAAAAAAATAAGCATTTGAGGAAAATTTGTCATACCGTCTCCAGCAAATATACATACAGCGATGGAAGCATCAAAAACCTATTATTAAACAGCTGATTTGCGGTTTACACCAGTAAGAATAAAAAGATCAAAATTTTGGGCGTTTACGGTCAAACTGTACAGGTTATGGTGCCCAATAGTACGCTTATAAATTTTGGAAATTCACAGGGAAAGACTTTTTTATCTCAAGTCGGAATTTTGATACGCATATAGAAATTACAGAATCCAACTAGAGAAAAGTTGTGCTTTAGAAAGCACGAATACATCATGTGGTGATCACTTGCCGCTCCCGTGACCTTTGAACCTAATCTGTTTCCACACCATATAGGTTGGGTCAGCTCTTCTGACCAAGTCTGGTAATTACAGGGTGTCCCAAAATAAATGCAATCCTCACAGTCGGTGCTATAATTTCAAAATAACTGAGAATTATTCAAATTTTATAACAGATTCTGAATGACAAACTTGTTTCGTACATCCTGTCCAATTTTTGTCTGATATGGTTCACTAGTTTTGAAAACAAAGGTTATTATGTAACACGCTGTCAAATTACCCCATTCCAAGTTTGCCTTAGATCGTTGAAGTAAGTGGAATAAAATGTCTTTCAACTACAAAAATCTCCTGATACTAATACTGTCTTTTGTTTTAAAAAAATAAATATTTGGCGTTATTATTTTATTATATCCACGGTCTTTTATTGTCTGTACAGTATCTTGTTCTACTCATATTTAGAATAGTAACTTAGTGACTTGGCCAAATTTTATCTCCATGGGTCTGACAAATCCGCGTGAATATTGTAAATTGCAGCGGAGGGATTAAATACCAAATGAATGGATAATGGGTGGGGCTATAATTTCAAAATGATTTTATGATTTTCAAAATGTTGTGAATAGAAATGTTGCGAGGATATATCTATTGGCGCTCCTTTTCTCCCAACAAAATACTCAATTCATCGATTTGCTTCAATGATTTTAGAACAAAGACGATACATAAGTTAAGCCAAATTGAAGCCCCTTCAAAGTTTGCTGATGAATAAACAATCAAGGGCGGCTTAAGTATGTAGATGCGGTTTTTGTTTTTCTCCTGTCTCTTATTTCATCTTAGTCCTTATGTTTGGTTCAAGACCAGTTATAACTTCTAAAATATTTTCATATTAAAAACATTTAAAGACAACATGTCTGTGACAAATAAGGGAAATGATCTCGTTCACAATGACAAATGACATGGTTTTGAGGGGTAATCAAGTTTGGTTTTTCAGTGGTTTTTTATTTTGTGGTTTTTGTCTCTATCCAAATGGTCCATATTGATAACATATTATATTCATATTATTAAATCCATCTCATACCATTCAATTCATTTGGTATGTAATCCCTCCGCTGCAATTTGCAATATTCACGCGGAATTGTCATACACACTGAAGAAAAACAATTTATGTTTGGCAAGTGCGATAAGTGTATTATTCTCAATATGAGTAGAAGAAAAATCACTGCACAGACGATAAGAAGGACTGGTTAAAACAAGGTGGAATGGGGTTATTCATGGTTAATTTGACGAGGGTAATAATGCCTTTGTTTTCTACAACTATGAACCGTATCAGACAAAAATTGGACAGGATTTACGAAACAAGTTCATCATTCAGAATATGTTATCAAATTTGAATAAGTCTCAGTTAATTTTGAAATTATAGCACCAACTGCGAGGGGATTGCATTTATTTTGGAGGACAATGTTATAGAAGTTGCTATGTTGTTTAAGGGGATTTTTCAGATTTTCAAAGAATGCCCTTTAATCGGCCTATTGTGATGACCTAAACCTGTATACAACATATACGGCGCCCCTAGGATTAGTACGTTCATTCTTGAGTTAAAAATTCTTGAAGTTAATTAGCTTAAAACCGGAAGTGAAAATTGAAGTCAATGACCTTGACCCCAAAATAAAATACATGGCACATCAGGTACACAGGCATATCTAAGGTAGGTTTAGGTCCTCCTCTACTATGTTTCAGTTTGAGATAAAAATTGTTGAATATTGGTTTTTGACCTGAAGTTCCCCCGTAATTGCCCTTTGACCCCATACCGGCACAACCGTTTGTGAAGGGTCTTAAGCTGGTTCGTATATATGAGGGCACATTGACATGCAAACGTTTGCTATAGCCAGTTAGCATTTTTTGAAGATTTTTTAAAGATTGTTTCCAATTAAGACGGAAGTTCCCCCTTAATGACCCCAACTTGACCTCTCGACCCCTAACTTTTTGGACGGGTACCAAGCTGCTTCATCTGCAGGAGACACGTTTCCCATGCAATGCACACTCTAGGAGGAGATACAGTTAAAGGAAAATCACACTTTTGACCCCCTGTTACCCCTAGATGAAACGACAGGGGTCAAAGTCATGTGACGGTTTGGGCTGAACGTACAGCGGTCATTTGGTGGTCAATAAGGTCAGAATCAGTGCGACATACTTTAATTGAATCACCGAATGAACCCATAACAGCAAGAAAAGCATGGTCTACCATCCGAAATCCGGGGAGGATCCAACAGAACCTCCACAGACAGCCAAATGTCACACCCCACCAGGTTGCCCACCAACAGCTTTTAAATGGCAAGCCATCGTGCAGCAAGAAGCCTAAGAGATTCAAACGAGACAATATAGAGGTATAGTGGTGACCGGGTTTCACTCGCCCCTTCAACAGGCCGAATTGGAATCCCAACTCATATCATGCCTCGGTTTATTGCAAACTTCAACCAGGAAAAGCAGTGAGCCTTGACAACTAAACTATCTAGAAATATTACAGTTTTGCTACATCAAAAATCAGGGTGTTTTTATTTGAATTTTATTCCATTTTAAGTACAGCAATTTAACAAATAGATGGTTTATATGTTTCTTGAAAGATTTCTTGAAGAAACCCTGGAACCCAAGAACCTAGAATCCGCGATCTGGCCTAACAAGATTGCAGTTGTTACTTTGTTCTTGAAAAAAGGTCCGACCCGTAGGACATACGCTACGCTCTAATCCAACTCGCGCTATTGCATACTTTACGCCAGCCTTACTTCCGCCCGTGTGAACACAGCTATTGTAAAGGCAATTCACACATGCAATTTCAGATGGTATCGATTTCTTCTCAACAAAAACATATCAGTTTGAATAAAACGGTCTATTGTGTAACATAATTATAAGTAAAATATCTTCATAAAAAAAATTAAATTACCATTGTTCAATCATAAAGAGTCAAAGATTTTTGTTTTACATCTCTAAGGTAATTATTTTCCACAAATATAGTGTACTCAGCGTCCTTAAATAGCGAGAACTAAAGCTGAAGTTTTCTGTAAATAAATTGGAATTAAAACTTAAAAATTAAATATCGCACTGTTTTTTCAAGCGGAATACAAAACCTTCTATAGTTTCATTTTGGCTCCCAAGTTTCTTTGTAGGTTAAAACCATGAAATCTTGCTGAACCAAAGTAAACTGTGGTCTTACACCAACTATCTTGACTTTCTTATTTGGGAAATTGAACATTTTTTACTCAGCATTTTCTTTTGTAATCTCTGGGATATTATTTTTATAATCCTTCAATTACTCTCCCACATTATATTGTTTAACAATATTTTGGTGTTAAGTGTTTTTACTCAAATCACTGCGGAAGACCATGCTACTCTATGTAAACGATGCATCTTTGTTTGGCTCAAAATAGACATAACTTCTTCCTCCAAAGTCCAAATGACACCAAATAAACGTTTTCTGAAAGCCTGTTAATCCGTCTTTATAACCAAAGCATCAAATCTTTATAACCTTAACTATTTTAATTATTTGTTATTTTGAATGTAGGGTTTTTATTGACTCACAATGTATTAAACGTCCCGAGGCGCTTTTAAAATGAAAATTCAACTCTTTATAAGTTATTAAGGGTTATTATGGGGTCTGACTTTGGTAAAAAATTGTCCCATTTACGAAAATGAGATAATGCAATGGCTTAATTGTGTAGATTGTAATCTACAAAATGCTTTTTATTCGATCGCAATCGGACATTCGGTTCCCGAGATATAGCTGATCAAAGTGAAGCAGTGTACGCGAAATTTGCCAAAAACGCATAGTCTCCTATATTTTATCATGTGAAAAATTTAAATGGGTTATATTTAAGATATTTTAAAAGATATTATTTATACGCCATTTAACGCATTTATTTTGGCTAAGTCGAAGTAAATAAATACTCATATTATTTTGTCCATAAAAAAAAAAAAAAAAAAAAAAAGTAAACTGTGGTCTTACACCAACTATCTTGACTTTCTTATTTGGGAAATTGAACATTTTTTACTCAGCATTTTCTTTTGTAATCTCTGGGATATTATTTTTATAATCCTTCAATTACTCTCCCACATTATATTGTTTAACAATATTTTGGTGTTAAGTGTTTTTACTCAAATCACTGCTGAAGACCATGCTACTCTATGTAAACGATGCATCTTTGTTTGGCTCAAAATAGACATAACTTCTTCCTCCAAAGTCCAAATGACACCAAATAAACGTTTTCTGAGAGCCTGTTAATCCCTCTTTATAACCAAAGCAAACATTTGAGCAAAAATAATTCTTAACTATTTTAATTATTTGTTATTTTGAATGTAGGGTTTTTATTGACTCACACTGTAGTAAACGTCCCGAGGCGAGCTGATTTTATTACTCATTTCTCTTCGTTCGTCCGATAACAAAATACCCGACACCTCAAGCGTCAACGCTTCTGAGTTATCCACAGTTGAACTTGAAGCAGCGCTGGAAGTGTTATCCAAAAACATTGATTTTTAGTACATTAATACTACAACGAAATTATAATTTTTATTCCAAAACAAATATCTCGACTCATCCAATTCCACGAATAGACAGTAAACTGGGATGAGTAAAACGATTGAACTCGTACATGAAGCACAACTGTATGATATCGATGTCATCTGCATACAAGAACACCGCATTGTGCACAGTGAACCTCTACTACTGGAGAATATCCATGGATATGCACTTATTACAGCCCCTGCCTGGAAGAACAAGAGAAATGCAGCTACAGGAGGTGTGGGGTTTCTTTTATCACCAAAGGCTCTCAAGTCATGTGCCAACCTTGTCAACTTCAATGCGCGCATCTTGAAGCTTACACTGACGGGCAATCCTGAAACAACAGTCATTTGCTGTTACAGCCCCCACAACGACTATCCAGAAGAAACTGTCTCTCACTTTTACCATGAACTTTCCACTGCCACCAGTACAGTTCCAGCCCATAATCTTCTGTACATCCCTGGAGATTACAACGCTAAGCTTGGGCCTGACGACGCGCTGTTCACTTGCAACAACGAGTCTAACAGAAATGGAATGTACATGAAGGACTTTATGGAACAATTTAACCTTGTTGCCACTTATACCAAATTCCAAAATCAAGCAGGTAGACTGTGGACACACCGCCGCCCAAATGGAGAACTTGTCCAACTGGACTATATTCTGGTCAGAAAGAAGTGGATTAACAGCATTAGTGTGGTAAAGTTACCCCACTTTGGGGTAGTCGAGTAGGAAACAATAAGATGTCGGATAAGTTACAAGTGTGGTAAAGTTACCCCACTTTGGGGTAGTCGAGTAGGAAACAATAAGACGTCGGATAAGTTACTAGTCTGGTAAAGTTACCCCACTTTGGGGTAGTCGAGTAGGAAACAATAAGATGTCGGGTAGGTTACTAGTCTGGTAAAGTTACCCCACTTTGGCGCACGCAAAATCGCGAGATACCGCTCAACTTAATAGACTAGTAGCTTACTCGTAATTTACTCCGGTTTGGTGCACGTGGGCCTATAAGTTGCTGGAACTCAAATTAATATTGCAGGTATGTGGGAAATATCGAAAAGAAAAGAGGGAAAACGAAAAAAAGAAGGGTTTGAGGTAATATGTTTGATATTGCATTATTCATCTTAATACGTTAACTGTCAATTAATCCGAGTAACTTTTACACATGTGGGCCTACCTAACTGGTAATCAAACCCGGGATCCTCTGCTTATATGAAACCAATTATTCACCACAGTACTACCCTGCCTTACGAGAAATATATAAGAACGTTGAATTTATATATATTATTTTCTTTAAAATTAATATATTGCGAATTAAAATGAATATCATACAAAACATGAAAGGACTACAACAAGAGGTTTTTATAGACTATATCTATAAAAATTGAAGTGAAAATAAGATCCTAAATTAGTGCTTGTTTGTGTCCTTTCGGGTTTTACACATTGTCTTGTTGTTATAACTTTGAATTATTAACTTAGGTGATTTGGGTCTGGTTTACTTTTCAAGGAAGTCCGAATTACAACTTCAACAATCAATTAGGTTACAGCAAAAAGTGTAAAATGAGTAATTGTTACTAATTTTGTTGGCAACATTTACCGTAACTTAATACATGTATGTTTGTGTTGTTAACATTTCTCAAATGAAATAAGGGTATTTGTGACAACTTTAAGCCTTTCCTTGACCTAATTCGCCTTCCACACCATCTGGGAGATGTGTGATGTCTTCTGCTTTATGACCCCCAGCTAGATCTTCCTATCTTGTGATGTTCTGTAAGCATCTTCTAGGGATCTCATGTTTCTTCTGGATGTACAGTATGCCTTCACACAATCTAACCATTTCTTGGGTGTCAGTGGTCTTCCCCTTGGCCTATCGCTTTGGATGATTGCTCCCAAAAGTAGATTGGGTATCGTGTGGGGTGCATTCTGTTGGATGATCTTGTCCATAATTGTGTCTTTAAGATTTTATTATGTAAATATTTTGAGTACTATACAATCATTGATTTGAGTATTTACGACTCATCATTTCGAGACACAATTACTCATTTCTGGAGTGTAGTAATAGATCATTCAATTCGTTTTCTGATGCCTTCGTCCCCGAAATGTAATTAGAATGCTATCTTAAACTGTATTGCACTTTCAATAGATTTTCGTATCATACCACAATTATAGTTGTAAGAATTATTTTCAAAATATTATGCCCAAAAAACAAATAAAAATAAAACTCCACTGGCGCGATTCGAAATTGACAAACGTAGTCTTAGACAGTCAAGACATCTTACAATATACGTCTAGTAAAGAACACAGCAATACATATTTTTGTTCAAACTTATTACCACTACTAACATCTTGTATTTGACGAAATAACCTACACTGTAAAAATTACAGTACACTTAACATTAACATTAAAAAGGGTCAGAAAATGACAATATTTGGCTGTAATTTGGAAATACAGCAAAATACTGTATTTTGCATATCCAATTTTCCAATCCTATTACGACTGAATTTTAAAAAGGGGTTCCTATTTGAATTTTAATATCAACATCATTATACTATTATGGGTTTTCAATTATACGGTTAAACACTAAAATTTTCAGGAAAAACTGTCAATTTTACAGGAAAATCCTGGAAGCAATTCTGCTATCAAAATTTGGTTAACATTTTGTGGATAGGCCTACTAAGTTAGGGCGTTCGTCAGTGCGTTTTTATTCCCTACACATGCACAATCTCTGTCATAACTCACCACATATATGTTTTAAGTGTTTTGATTGAGTTTATTTTTACAGTATACTGTAATTTTTACAGTAAGTAATTGAGAGAATTGCTACCATACTGCAGAAATTGACAATATATTTACAGTGTGGCAAAATCGTCTCAGCCGCAGCTCAAGAAGTTAAGTTGTCATACGATGGTTTGTAGGTAAAGCAAACAGACAAATGCAGATTAATCTGTTTGGAATACTTTCATTTAGCGTTTGGGTATGATTTCCAAAAGTGAAAGACTATTATACTTACAAATTGGAATCTTATTTTTGCTCAAAATTTGGAATATGAAAATTCAATTTCGCCAAAAATAAAATTGGTCTGTTTGGAAAAACTCGTGACGATATAATTAGAAGGTACTGATCATATTGACCAAAAAAAATTATTTTGAGTCACTCAGTTTTTGTAATTATTTACTATTGGAATTCGCAATTTTTAGAGAATAAGGAAGTTTAGCGCCCTCTATCTCCATAACGAATCGGGCAAAGTGTTTATAATTTTAGATGATGTAAGTTCACAAACAAATAAATACTGAGCTTCTTCAGTTAACTTTGAACGTATTTTTCATCATTTATTCGAAAAGGAAGAAAGACATCAAAAGTCATGAAAGAAATGTTGTTTGGCTAGCTTTGACCTAACAATTTTATCCAGAACTGAAATCTTATTACTTAACTCCATCTTTTTAAATTTATCGTGTTATAAAAAGAAGATCAATGGTATATTCACTAACCTATATGTAATACTTGTAAACTGGTGCCGTACATTGCTGAGATAACTTCAAAAAGTGCCCCCCCCCCCCACAAGCCATGAAGCATCAATTCGTTAAACTACACCTTAATTTTATTTCAGTTGTTCTGTTATAATTTGTCAATACTGAAAATAAATCCTCTATTAAAAGATTTTTAAGGAGCGGCAGAGGCCCAAGAAAGATGAACTGGATTTGTGTAAAGCATGAACAGAAACCGTACATTGTTAAATGGTATTTTATGTGACTTTCCAATAATAATTATAATTATAACTATAAAAACAATCATATTGGAAATTGCATTATTCATTAGGTTTAAATGAGTTGTATAGCGAGCTGTCTATAGCAAAATCATCTTATAGACAGCTCGAGATGCAAAATCTTGGAATGTGCATACATTTCCATAACTTAATATTAATGCCTTTTGTTATCCTAAACAAAATAACGCGCAATACAAAGGAAGGCGTTTGGGGAAAGGAGGGGGAAAGGAGATTTCGCCCTAACGCCGTAATGAGTGAAAAACAAAGGCCAATTTCCCCCTAACCTACTACATAAGGTAGTAACATTAATAAAAATATTTTTCTATAGTCAAAGCACAGGCGATTTATGTAAATTTATGTAAATAGACGATCTACGATAAGACCAATTTCAATTGTTTCTTACAGCCACTTGTTATTGTTATTGTTGACATTAAATACGATCACAGTGTCCACATGAAAGCAGATAGGATAGAATAGAAATGATTTTGTTTTTGTTTTTATTTTCAAAACATGTATCTCCGGTACGACAGCCTAAGCAACATAGTGTTTTGTCTTTATCCACTGGGGGACTAATTTATAGTTAGAGTTTTATACGAAGCCACAGATTATTGACATAAATCGTCTAATTCTTTCCAATTTGATTCATAATCGGAAATCTTATAACTATTTCTACTTCGAACGAAAGATTTTTTCAGCTCTATCTTCATATGTGCCGAGCCTTACCGTATACGGGAATAGTAGTTCTGGGACACCTTCTCCGGCGGTCATTTTGGAATTGTTGCCGACCAAAATTTTTACGCTTAGATTCATTTGGTTCTAAACTAGACACCGATGGTTCGACAAAGCTATTTTCGTTCCATATTTCAACATGCCACGAAACCGGATGTACGTGCTTTTCTATGGGATTAGGCCTCAGCGGGATTTTTTTCGCTTGTTTCGCGGTTTTATACGGTTCTTCTGGGCTATTTGGGTTACGATGGACGGAGTTTGTACATTAGGCCAGCAAAGATATATCGGTTATTGTTCTTTAAGATTTTTTTTTCTCTTTTTGTCTTTCTACATTCATTCTGACTCGGAACGAGAGATGGAACTTTACAATGAAAAATTTAACACGCCTCGTGGACTCGTTTGTGAAAATTTAACTTGCCACATGGGCTTCCTTAAAACCAAATTAACTCGCCATACGACTTCCTTGAAAAAATAACTCGCCACACGGACTTTCTTGAAAAATTTAACTCGCCACACGGACTTCCTTGAAAATTTTTAACTCGCCACAAGGACTTCCTTGGATATAAAGGAAATAATGGAAATACTCAGCTCGCCTCATGAACAAGATGTAAAACTTTGTGGGGTTTACTCGGCATTTTAACATGCCACTCTCTAACTCGAGTCTTCTTTAGCTAGCCAGTTATTTGTTCTGAGAAAACTTATAGTTTGTTTTTATTATGTAAACATAGATATACTTTGTATGTCCGTATCTTGCATTCTATATTTATTATTATTTGCTTACCTGCCCATATAACAATAATGATGATGATGGTATTCATGCTCTCTACTGTTTGAATTTGTATAATCATAAGCAAATTCAAAACGTATCCAATCTTTTCTGGACCCAAATTCCGTTAAAAAACGATAGCGAACTTGAATGAAGTACGCTTTGTAGTAGACGATTTATTTTATTATGAGCCTTTGAAGACTTGTTCGCTGAGTGTTTTGTATATTATTGGTCTCGCATCAGAAGCAACGGTGTGTACAATAGCTCGTATTCATAAAAGATAATGCATTACTATCTTGTAAAAGCTATAAGCAAAAACATGAAAGCAATTAGGTAAAATGTATTTATTTAAAAGCAATTTTGCAATAATCACTAACTAGTAAAAGCTATAAGTAAAAGCAACAGAGCAATTAAGCAAAAAGTAATTCTGTAAAAGCAACCATGCAACAATTACTAACTCAGAAGTGCCGCCCCTAGGGGCGTCTTGTCCCCTGCCATATAGTTATGAGTGAGTATTAAAATTTAACGACAATTCAACACAATTGTGTCATATCGTGTCATTAAGATAAAAACATCTAACCTTTTAACAAATTCAAAACCTTTATGAAACAAACACCCCAGTAAATTCTAGTCACAACATTTTAAAAAAGTCAACAATATTTAAACAGATCAGCCTCCTTCAGGAAGAGGCCTAATATCTTGAAATAATGTTTTCAGATCTGGGACGTTATAATATTTTCTAACAATAAGCACATAATCAACGCACTCAAGTAATACATGTTTCACAGAAAGAGCACAATCACAAGGAATACACCGAGGGACTGGCTCACCTCTAAGCAAATAACTATGGGTCATGTAATAAGTATGACCAATTTTTCATCGCGCCAATCAAACCTGAACTGCCAGCTTCAACAATTGGTTGAAAAGCATGCATTTTATTATTGGGAAATGAATCCCACAACATTTGCCACCTATTTCTGATATAGCTATTAACTGAAGCCTTAAAATCTTTAAAGGGGATCTCAATGTTTGTTATATTCATATTAAGGGCTTCTTTCGCCAATACATCAACATTTTCATTGCCTTGAACACCAATGTGACTCGGAATCCAAGTTAAAACAACGGATTTTTGGTCAATTGAGACAAGTTGAAGAATACTTCCAACAGCTCAGCAATATAGGGATGAGGACACTCTCTGCCTTTCAAAGCCATAAGACCAGATAGTGAATCAGTAAATATAATGAAATGACTCTCATTGGAAATTTCAGCTAATTCTAAGGCCAACTTAAGTGCCTGCAATTCAGCATTGAAAATAGAAGCATTATCAGGTAACCTAATCTGACGTTGATCACGCCGACTTAAAGCAGCTGCAGCAGCCCTTTCCAAAACCTTAGACCCGTCTGTATAAATAGCTCGATGTTGATGATATTTATGTCTAAGATCATCAAATATAGCTTGAAAAACAAGATCACCAGTTAGACCCTTCTTATATTAGCATAAAGTTAGGTCAATATCAAGTTCAACATTTGTCCAATGATGACTAATAGGAAATTCAAATGATTTGGACACACCTGTGAAAAACCTTCTTTTATACGGATTCCAAAAGTTGGAATAGCATTAGGCTTACTTGTATAGAAGTTGGTAAATTTAGGCGAAAAGGTGCTATCATGTCTTGGGATATCAGCATTACTTTTAAGTTTCAAAGCATATTGAAGAGCAAATTTTTTCCCATCATAGATGTAATGGAGGTTCATTAGCTTCGACATATAAGCTTTGCATAGGAGAGGTACGAAAAGCACCTGAGCATAGTCGAAGACCTTGATTCTGAATAGGTTCAAGCTTTTTTTAAATATGACTTACGAGCAGAACTATAAACAATGCAACCATAATCCAATTTTGATCTCACAAGTGATCTATATATAAAGGCGAAGCAAGACTGAGCGATCTGCACCCCAGTCCATCTTTGAAACTACTTTTAAAAGATTCAGAGCTTTTTGACATCTCTTTCGTAAGTAGTCAATATGAGCTTTGAAGTTCAATTTACTATAAAATATTAAGCCTAAGAATTTAGTCTGTGAAACGACAGGAATAGGAGAACCATTCAATTTTAATTCTGGGTCAAGGTGAAGACGCCTTTTGTTGCAAAAATGCATACAAACAGTTTTAGTTTTAGAGAAATGGAAACCATTTTCATCTGCCCACTGTTGAATCTTATTCAGGAAATTTTACATTTGTCTTTCTATAATGGCCATATGTGATGAAGAATAGGAAATGGAAAAGTCATCTTCAAACAATGACCTCTCCATTCCTGTATTGACCACTTTGGCAATACTATTAATTTTCAAAAGAAATAGAGTAACAGAGAGAATGCTACCCTGTGGAACACCCATCTCTTGAGTATGTATTTCTGATAAGACTGTTCCCAGACGAACCCTAAAAACACGATCTGTCAAAAAATTCTTAATAAACAAAGGCATTTTACCTCTTAGTCATAAATTATGCAAACCCTTCAAAATACCATATTTCCAAGTAGTATCATAGGCCTTCTCTAGATCAAAGAATACCGACACAACATGATGTCCTCTAACAAAACCATCACGAATAAAAGATTCAAAACGAACAAGTTGGTCAATAGTACTACGACCCTGCCGGAAACCACTTTGACACTTAGATATCAATCCATTACTTTCCAAGAACCAAACAAGACTAGCATTAATCTTCCTTTCCATGGTCTTACATAAACAGCTGGTTAGGGAAATTGGACGATAATTCGTTGCGTTGGTCGCATCTTTCCCTGGTTTCGGAACAGGAATAATTGTAGCTTCACGCCATACATTTGGGAACATCCCAGACTCCCATATATTATTGAAAATATCAAGCAGTACAAAAAGGGATTCACGTGGAAGGTGCTTAAGAAATTTATAATGGATTTCATCTGGTCCAGTAGCAGTATGACATTTACTAAGAGAGTCATTAAACTCTAATATACTAAATGGACTATTATACTCCTTTGCATTTTTGGATGAAAAATCTTCTGTTTTTCAGCAGTGTTTTGAAATCTTTGAAATGTCTGAGTATAATGATTGCTTGAAGAATTGTGTTCAAATTCATCTGCCAATAAATTGGCAATATCCTGAGCTTCTGTACAATTACTACCATCAGATTTATCTAGATGAAAAGTGGTATTATTCAACTGTTTCCCACTTATTTTCCTAACAATATCCCAAG
Source organism: Ophioderma brevispina (assembly GCA_023653785.1). Lineage (NCBI taxonomy): Eukaryota > Metazoa > Echinodermata > Ophiuroidea > Amphilepidida > Ophiodermatidae > Ophioderma > Ophioderma brevispina. The sequence goes on from JAMKCH010036292.1 coordinate 42,784, forward strand.
CTTTTTTAACAGGAGTTCTAGAATTTAACTTGGATACATATTGCCTCCAAGACTCCCGTTTACTTTTTTTAATAATGCGACGAGCCTTAGCACGGGCTCTTTGATATTTGCTTAAGTTGTTCTTCGTTGGTCGATTTTTAAAAATATGTAACGCACTTTTGCGACAATCAATAGCAACTTTACATTCAGCATTAAACCATGGTTTGTGTTTGCTATAAGCTTTTGAAGACGATTGTTTTATTGGCTATATCAATCAAAATGTCAGTGAATGAAGAAAGAGGATCTTCAATGTTATCAAAAGATTACCTATTAATTTAAGCTAAATAGCTATCCCTAAACTCTGACCAATTGGCCTTATAAAGTTGCCATTTAGGAACTCTCTCTTCAGGCATTGTATTATTATTAATATCTATTAAAATTGGAAAATTATCACTACCGCACTGATCGTCATGAACTCCCCACAGGAGGTCCATAAAAATAGTAGGGGAACAAATTGATCAATCAACAGCTGATGGAGTTCCAGTTGCAGTATGGATATAAGTACTAGACCCATCATTCAAAATACAAGAATCTGATTTCTCCAAATAAGATTCTACAATGACACCCAACCGATTGGTATCCTTGCAACCCCAAAGTTCACTATGGGCATTGAAGTCACCTACCAAGAGGAAGGGGGAAGGAAGTTGACCAATCAATTTATCAATTTCATCTAAACCTAATTTATATTTATGATGAATATAAACAAACAGTTATTGTGCGGTGAAGAGTAACTTTAACAGCAACTGCTTCCAAATCGGTATTAAGTTGTATGACAGAATGAGGGACTCCACCCTTAATCAGTATAAATGGCCCTCCAATAGCTCGGGATACAGCTGTTTTGTTATAAGAATCGTACCCCTTAAAACAAATTCTATTAGAATCACTGTCTTTAAGACAGTGATTCCAGACAAAAGAGCATCAAACTTGTTATAAAGCTGAATAGGGTCCTTTGATCCCTTTGAATTTCTTAATGATTGTAAATGTTTAGTATTACCTGATTTCTTTGACTTTGACGAGTCAGAATTAGGTGGTTGTAATTGTTTGAGATTACCTAGTTTCTTTGGCGTGTTAGAACTAGGTTGGCCTCTGTTAGTTCCTCCAGTTTTCTTTTTTGTAGTCTCTTTCTTTTCTGCAGATCAACTTCGGAGTTTAGTAGATGCCTGAACAGTCTGATCATCTTTAGATGTACTTAGTTTCTTTACAGGATCTCTAGAAAGACTACGAGATCTACTAGACAAAGTCATCTTAGTTGCAATATTTTTATCACTTGTCTTTTTCCTTACCATTTCTAAATACTGTTGAGGATGCACAAACAAACCTCTCTATTGAAGCCTGTATAGAAGATTCTAGAGACAAGTCACCGACGCTAGTCACCTGCCATATAGTTATGAGTGAGTATTAAAATTTAACGACAATTCAACACAATTGTGTCATATCGTGTCATTAAGATAAAAACATCTAACCTTTTAACAAATTCAAAACCTTTATGAAACAAACACCCCAGTAAATTCTAGTCACAACATTTTAAAAAAGTCAACAATATTTAAACAGATCAGCCTCCTTCAGGAAGAGGCCTAATATCTTGAAATAATGTTTTCAGATCTGGGACGTTATAATATTTTCTAACAATAAGCACATAATCAACGCACTCAAGTAATACATGTTTCACAGAAAGAGCACAATCACAAGGAATACACCGAGGGACTGGCTCACCTCTAAGCAAATAACTATGGGTCATGTAATAAGTATGACCAATTTTTCATCGCGCCAATCAAACCTGAACTGCCAGCTTCAACAATTGGTTGAAAAGCATGCATTTTATTATTGGGAAATGAATCCCACAACATTTGCCACCTATTTCTGATATAGCTATTAACTGAAGCCTTAAAATCTTTAAAGGGGATCTCAATGTTTGTTATATTCATATTAAGGGCTTCTTTCGCCAATACATCAACATTTTCATTGCCTTGAACACCAATGTGACTCGGAATCCAAGTTAAAACAACGGATTTTTGGTCAATTGAGACAAGTTGAAGAATACTTCCAACAGCTCAGCAATATAGGGATGAGGACACTCTCTGCCTTTCAAAGCCATAAGACCAGATAGTGAATCAGTAAATATAATGAAATGACTCTCATTGGAAATTTCAGCTAATTCTAAGGCCAACTTAAGTGCCTGCAATTCAGCATTGAAAATAGAAGCATTATCAGGTAACCTAATCTGACGTTGATCACGCCGACTTAAAGCAGCTGCAGCAGCCCTTTCCAAAACCTTAGACCCGTCTGTATAAATAGCTCGATGTTGATGATATTTATGTCTAAGATCATCAAATATAGCTTGAAAAACAAGATCACCAGTTAGACCCTTCTTATATTAGCATAAAGTTAGGTCAATATCAAGTTCAACATTTGTCCAATGATGACTAATAGGAAATTCAAATGATTTGGACACACCTGTGAAAAACCTTCTTTTATACGGATTCCAAAAGTTGGAATAGCATTAGGCTTACTTGTATAGAAGTTGGTAAATTTAGGCGAAAAGGTGCTATCATGTCTTGGGATATCAGCATTACTTTTAAGTTTCAAAGCATATTGAAGAGCAAATTTTTTCCCATCATAGATGTAATGGAGGTTCATTAGCTTCGACATATAAGCTTTGCATAGGAGAGGTACGAAAAGCACCTGAGCATAGTCGAAGACCTTGATTCTGAATAGGTTCAAGCTTTTTTTAAATATGACTTACGAGCAGAACTATAAACAATGCAACCATAATCCAATTTTGATCTCACAAGTGATCTATATATAAAGGCGAAGCAAGACTGAGCGATCTGCACCCCAGTCCATCTTTGAAACTACTTTTAAAAGATTCAGAGCTTTTTGACATCTCTTTCGTAAGTAGTCAATATGAGCTTTGAAGTTCAATTTACTATAAAATATTAAGCCTAAGAATTTAGTCTGTGAAACGACAGGAATAGGAGAACCATTCAATTTTAATTCTGAGTCAAGGTGAAGACGCCTTTTGTTGCAAAAATGCATACAAACAGTTTTAGTTTTAGAGAAATGGAAACCATTTTCATCTGCCCACTGTTGAATCTTATTCAGGAAATTTTACATTTGTCTTTCTATAATGGCCATATGTGATGAAGAATAGGAAATGGAAAAGTCATCTTCAAACAATGACCTCTCCATTCCTGTATTGACCACTTTGGCAATACTATTAATTTTCAAAAGAAATAGAGTAACAGAGAGAATGCTACCCTGTGGAACACCCATCTCTTGAGTATGTATTTCTGATAAGACTGTTCCCAGACGAACCCTAAAAACACGATCTGTCAAAAAATTCTTAATAAACAAAGGCATTTTACCTCTTAGTCATAAATTATGCAAACCCTTCAAAATACCATATTTCCAAGTAGTATCATAGGCCTTCTCTAGATCAAAGAATACCGACACAACATGATGTCCTCTAACAAAACCATCACGAATAAAAGATTCAAAACGAACAAGTTGGTCAATAGTACTACGACCCTGCCGGAAACCACTTTGACACTTAGATATCAATCCATTACTTTCCAAGAACCAAACAAGACTAGCATTAATCTTCCTTTCCATGGTCTTACATAAACAGCTGGTTAGGGAAATTGGACGATAATTCGTTGCGTTGGTCGCATCTTTCCCTGGTTTCGGAACAGGAATAATTGTAGCTTCACGCCATACATTTGGGAACATCCCAGACTCCCATATATTATTGAAAATATCAAGCAGTACAAAAAGGGATTCACGTGGAAGGTGCTTAAGAAATTTATAATGGATTTCATCTGGTCCAGTAGCAGTATGACATTTACTAAGAGAGTCATTAAACTCTAATATACTAAATGGACTATTATACTCCTTTGCATTTTTGGATGAAAAATCTTCTGTTTTTCAGCAGTGTTTTGAAATCTTTGAAATGTCTGAGTATAATGATTGCTTGAAGAATTGTGTTCAAATTCATCTGCCAATAAATTGGCAATATCCTGAGCTTCTGTACAATTACTACCATCAGATTTATCTAGATGAAAAGTGGTATTATTCAACTGTTTCCCACTTATTTTCCTAACAATATCCCAAGCTTTTTTAACAGGAGTTCTAGAATTTAACTTGGATACATATTGCCTCCAAGACTCCCGTTTACTTTTTTTAATAATGCGACGAGCCTTAGCACGGGCTCTTTGATATTTGCTTAAGTTGTTCTTCGTTGGTCGATTTTTAAAAATATGTAACGCACTTTTGCGACAATCAATAGCAACTTTACATTCAGCATTAAACCATGGTTTGTGTTTGCTATAAGCTTTTGAAGACGATTGTTTTATTGGCTATATCAATCAAAATGTCAGTGAATGAAGAAAGAGGATCTTCAATGTTATCAAAAGATTACCTATTAATTTAAGCTAAATAGCTATCCCTAAACTCTGACCAATTGGCCTTATAAAGTTGCCATTTAGGAACTCTCTCTTCAGGCATTGTATTATTATTAATATCTATTAAAATTGGAAAATTATCACTACCGCACTGATCGTCATGAACTCCCCACAGGAGGTCCATAAAAATAGTAGGGGAACAAATTGATCAATCAACAGCTGATGGAGTTCCAGTTGCAGTATGGATATAAGTACTAGACCCATCATTCAAAATACAAGAATCTGATTTCTCCAAAATAAGATTCTACAATGACACCCAACCGATTGGTATCCTTGCAACCCCAAAGTTCACTATGGGCATTGAAGTCACCTACCAAGAGGAAGGGGGAAGGAAGTTGACCAATCAATTTATCAATTTCATCTAAACCTAATTTATATTTATGATGAATATAAACAAACAGTTATTGTGCGGTGAAGAGTAACTTTAACAGCAACTGCTTCCAAATCGGTATTAAGTTGTATGACAGAATGAGGGACTCCACCCTTAATCAGTATAAATGGCCCTCCAATAGCTCGGGATACAGCTGTTTTGTTATAAGAATCGTACCCCTTAAACAAATTCTATTAGAATCACTGTCTTTAAGACAGTGATTCCAGACAAAAGAGCATCAAACTTGTTATAAAGCTGAATAGGGTCCTTTGATCCCTTTGAATTTCTTAATGATTGTAAATGTTTAGTATTACCTGATTTCTTTGACTTTGACGAGTCAGAATTAGGTGGTTGTAATTGTTTGAGATTACCTAGTTTCTTTGGCGTGTTAGAACTAGGTTGGCCTCTGTTAGTTCCTCCAGTTTTCTTTTTTGTAGTCTCTTTCTTTTCTGCAGATCAACTTCGGAGTTTAGTAGATGCCTGAACAGTCTGATCATCTTTAGATGTACTTAGTTTCTTTACAGGATCTCTAGAAAGACTACGAGATCTACTAGACAAAGTCATCTTAGTTGCAATATTTTTATCACTTGTCTTTTTCCTTACCATTTCTAAATACTGTTGAGGATGCACAAACAAACCTCTCTATTGAAGCCTGTATAGAAGATTCTAGAGACAAGTCACCGACGCTAATCCCGATGGCAATTCGCGCATGTGTAGTACAGTCGGGTGACTGACCTAAGTATACACACAACCGAATGCAGTAAATATGTGTGTACATTGTACGTGTCATGCAAACCATGCTTGACCGCGCCCACAAACACGGTTCCGCGCATATAATTATGACAGCAATCAATACTCCCATTGCATTTCCCAGTTCAAACTTGGTTCCACTGCTGGAAAATACCCATGCATATTTGCATTGAAAACTTAAAAGTTATATTTATTAAAATTAAACTGTCACCTTGCAATGATGACACTGTAGGTTCAGGAATGATCTAAGTACACAGATAGTACATCTCACTAGTCACATTATATCGCGCATAATCTACGATTATTTAGGAGTACTTTTTCAACCCTCAATTTCCGGGATTGACTCATGGCGCAACGTTACTGACATAAAAACAACACCAACACTCAACAACGGGAAGTCTTATTTAAATTCTGTTTTCAGCTTCCGATAGCCGAGACCATACCGGATTTTCCTATTATCATTGATCATATAATTTTGACCACCTGAGGTCTAAAAAAGTCTCTCGAACGTCATGAACACACATTGCAGAATTTCCAAAATCTCCCCAAGCTGTATCACAAATATGACGTCACCATTCAGTAATGAGAGTAATGAGCGGCGCTCTTCATTTGTAAATCGTATTGGAAGAAGTGGGATGGGCAAAATCATTAGCCAAACAAAATCTGTTTGGGTAAATGATGTCTTAGAAGTAATTGATTTTTGCCCACTTTTCACAACATCAGCATAATCTTTTGATCCGGTATTATGAGAACGAAAAGTGTCTCTGGCCTTTTTATAAGTCTGTTACCTGTCTTTTTTATTTTTTGGATTCTTTTTCTTCTACCCATTTAGGACAGGATCTAGAGTTTGCTGAGTGATTACCACTGCAATTCACACATTTAGCAGGTTCCTTACAATTTGGATCATTGTGGCCCTCTTTGCCACACTTTTCACAAACTTCAGACCTTCTACAGTACGTCTTAAAGTGGCAAAACGTTGACATTTAAAACATCTTGTAGGGCTAGGAATGTAATCCTCTACTTGCACCTGAAGGTAACCCACTCTTACTGACTTAGATAAAGTTAGCGCATTGAAGGTAAGTGTAAACGTTCCCGTACTGATTTTTTACCATCTCTTGTAATCATAATTCTATGGATATGGGTGACATTTTGAGATGCCAACCCACTCAAAATTTCATCATCAGATGCATACACAAAATACGACCCCAATTTTGTAAATATATGCCTCATTCACACACTGCTACAAAAATGAAATGATTTTTAACTGAATGCTACAAATGGGATGTAGCCCAGTCCTTAAGCACATTATTGTGCACTTTTTCCTAAAAGCATGAAACTTGGCATGCCTAAACATATTGAGCTCCTGAACAATTTCTGATAAAGTGCCAAAAATGTAGCGTCCCCTATTGGCCTACAGCGCCCTCTATAGTTTTACCCAATTATAAAATATGACATTTAAGCTCTTGAAAGGAATAACTCAAACATTTTTTGACCAAATAAGGTCTAGTAATGTTTAAAATGATGCCCATGAATATATCTATTCAATTAGGTCAATATCAATATGGCTGTCGTCTTATATTTCAAAATGGCGGCCACTGAAAACCACATTTAAGCCTAACTTGAGTTAAGAATGATGAAAAACGCCAATTTTAAGGACAACCCCACATAGGTAATGCTGAGAAGTTCAGAAATTACAGTGACATTGCAGCAGTAACAGATAGCAGTAATCATGAATTTCATTATGGCGGCTGATTTCAAAATGGCCGCCAATGAACTGTATTTGGAAATTTAAGCCAAATGAGGCGTACCTTTTGAAGGGTCAATTGACCATTTCTCAGCTATTGTTTGACCAAATAAGGTCCAGTAAGTGCTGTAATATATATGGCCATTGATTAATGTCAATTTGATATCAATACACCTGCCACCCTAGATTTCAAAATGGCTGCCACTAATTGTCCACTAATTGTCCATATTAAGCATTACTCTACCTAAGAATGATGAAACACACTAAAGACAAACCCACATTGATAATTCTAAAGAGTTTAGAAAGAACACTGCTGACATTGTAGTAGCCACTATTACCAGCAATCTTGAATATCAAGATGGCGACTGATTTCAAAATGGCTGCCATTGAACTATATTTGCAATATTTCTTCTGTGAACCCCATTTGATCTTAGTTCTACTGACAAAACCTATTTCTAATTATAAGAATTCAAAATGACCCCACTTTTTTAGGAAGCTTTGTTAGTATGCTATGCTAAGCAGCTACTAAGTATCTTTGTAGCATGAGTCAGTTTACATGTATTTGGACACTGTCAATGACGTCCATGTAATAAATCTTGCAAATGAATAAAGGAAATTTCTTACGGAAAGAGCGTATGCATTTTACGAAATAAAAATGAACAAACGAGCTCAAGCTTCCAGTTGTTATCCTTTGTCTACACCCAGCTTGGATCTTTAAATCAGCCTATAGTGACCTATACGAGTTTGGAATCAACAAGATGGAGCTATAATCCCCGACATTTGTAAAGCGCCTTTTCCCAAGGATTCAAAGCGCTGTTGCCTATTATTATTACTCTGCCTTCAGGAAATCGTCACAATTTCGCTTCATCTAGGCCGGCAGCTGGCCATGCGCTCATCCCTATCAGCACTTAGATTGTAATATTCCCCATAACAGCTCCCCAGATTTCGCTTGGGTGAACGAAGCAATTGAGATTAAGTATCTTGCCCAGGGACACAAACACGTTGACTTCTGCTCGAACTCACGATCTAATGGTCATGAGTCCTGCGCTTATCCGCTGCGCCACACGTGCTCACGTGCTATCGTCTATCTTAAATGAAACAAATATCAATGTGCATGATAACTTAACGGAATCTGAACACAAGCTCTCACATCATGTGCCACAGTTGTCATTATTAAAGAAAGATGACTACATTCTTTAAGTTGAACTCATGCTTGATGCGGACATCACATTCGAAACACTAATGGTTTACTCCTGAGGTATGCAATAATATGGTCCATACACTGGTAAAGGAATCTCTCTCTCTCTCTCTTTCTTTCTCTCTCTCTCTCTCTCTCTCTCTCTCCTCTCTCTCTCTGATACAATTTAAGTGGGTCTGATATCATGATCATTTTCTGGAGATGAATATGGGCGAGTTTACTTCCTAAGTCATATAAATTCTTGGCATCCGACTCTGAAATTCATACATTGAGTGGTCTAAACCAGAAATGAACTTTCTGGATTTAAATCACAAAGAATCCATATAAAATGCTATAGCAAACCATGTGATGCATACCAGTATCTTTTCGGTGACTTGCATAATCCAAAGTCCTGTTTTGGATTATAGGTACAAAACTAAAGGTAGGTAACCCAATGGACAACCTCGCCCCCCCCCCCCATTTTACTCCACCAAAATTGAGATTTGATATCATATTTTTTCTCATTACCCCAGTGAAATTTAAAGCCCAGGAAATGTTTCATTTGATATATGAACAAAAACGTCTCCAAATGCGGTCGACAACATAATTACAAAAAGTCTCCTATGGGCCAGTTTAGTACACATTTAGGCTCTTACTATCCAAACGGCTTGACCGATTTAACCCAAAATTTTAAATAAGATGTTTTTAATGAAAATTGGACCATGGTCGTTTCACCCACCTTTATTTAATTCCCTTACTTCCAAACGTTTAGCAAGAGGTTACATAATGAATCAAAAGTGCTATTGCTTGGTAGAGATTTCATACAAATTCTAAATGTTTATGAGAATATTTCACAAAATCTAACGTAAATTGTGTTATTCACAAATTACTACTTACAAAGTAGTGATGTAAAGACATGCCAAACCTGTGTGCAATTGTTCATTGTGCCACTGCCCTAAGACACACTCAAACCCAGAAGATTATCTCCTCAGACCAAAGTTTAACAATCATAACAAACTCAAATGTATCTTTGTCTCGGTAGTCCAAAGAATGCTACTCTAATATCAGAACATATGGCCCGTATCTTCTAATCTGATGGAATTGTTAGCTCTCAATGAAAAAACAAAATCTTTCTCCAACTAAAACGGCGCCCTTTAACAAGTACCAAATGTGTTCTTTAAACCTTTCCATTTCGAAACAGGCTCGTTAGCATTTCAATATAAGATTCATCATTCATGAAGTTAGGCTTAATATGAATATAATCAGTGTTGGCCATTTTTGAAAATGGCAGGACTATTGACATTGATCTAAATAAATGTCCCGATATATTAAGAGTGCTTATAGAATATTATTGGACTTTATTTGACCAAAGCGTTGAGACTGGATCACCAACCCTTCAAGAGGTATATTTCATAATTGGGTAAAATTCCGAATAATAGTTCATTAGCGGCCATTTTAAAATCAGACGCCATCTTGAAATTCAAGATTTCTACTATCTGTTACTTCTGCAATGTCAGCAGTGCGTTTTCTGAACTCCTCAGCATTACCAATATTGGAATTTCCTTAAAATTAATATTGTTCATCATTCTTAACTCGAGTTAGGCTTAAATATGGATATCAGTCGCGGCCATTTTGAAATCTAAGATGGCAGCCATATTGATATTAACCAAAATCAATAGCTTTATATATATGCATCATTTTAAATCTTATTGGACCTCATTTGGTCAAAAAATATTGGAATTATGGCATTTAAGCTCTTGAAAATAATATTTCATAATTGAGTAAAACTATAGAGGGCGCCGTAGGCCAACAGGGGGCGCTACATTTTTGGCACTTTATCAGAAATTGTTTGGGGACTCAATATGTATAAGCATGACAAGTTTCATGCTTTTAGGAAAAAGTGCACAATACTGCCTATTTTTGTGCTTAGGGACTGTGCTAATGGCCACTCCCACACGTCAGAAACCGTAAATGCCTAAAGTACCTACAGAAAAAAATTATGAAGGACAGTGTGAATGAAATTGACACAAACCTATGCCACCCATAATTTTGAACAGCTGTTTTTGAAAACATAATGTTTACTTTTACCAGAGAAGATGAGAAAGAAGGAGATGGCTCGATTTGAAATCCGATTACCCAGGATTACTCTCAAGCACCAGCTCATTGTTTGGGGAACTTCAAGGGGCGCTCGATTGGACCTTTGAAGTAATCTGTTCATCCGACTCAAGCTTGGCCAGTCGGGAAAGTTTCACAACAGGAGGTAATTGACAAACTGTACTAAAACAGTTTATTAATTTTCCAGCTAAATGTTCTCTGCTTTTAAAGGAATTCCAAGTTTGTTCTGAACAAATAATTAGTTATGTTATTCATTGGCTAAAAAAGCGAAATCAAACTTTTTTCGGTAGGGCTCAAGGGGGTGAAGCCCATTCAAAAACCACGGCGTCCCGTGCTGGGCGCTGATCATTTTGAAATATTGCACGGAATAATTATTAGTTGGGGTGCTTGTATACAACATTAATATCAGTTAAAATATCAGTTGTTGGCTGTTGGGTGCTATTGGGTGGTTTTAAATTTGGTCTAACCTGGCCCACACAACGAATGAAACAAAGAGGTTCTATAAAGAGAGGCCAAAACGTTACCGTAATCTTTTAGAGAAAATTCATCGTCTCGCAGTTTTGCGACCACAAAAGAAAGAAACAAGAGTACCAACAATAGAAAGCAATGGCTGCCTCCGCTTCTTCCACATACTGTGGGTGCCGCTTGTTTACATAATCGGTTGTGGTTAGTGATACAAATTGAGGATGTGTTAGAGGTGGCCAGGTGTAATAGTGTAATAATAGTGTACCTGGATCATTGTACTCAGATACTCACTCGCTTAGTGCTTAGGCGCGGCTTAGGGAAAAAGATGTATTCATTGAGGCGGTTTATTTAAATCAATGGATCTTGGCAAAATTGGTATCAAATTGTAGCTATGAGCTTGAGCATTCCAGAAAAGTATAGTTGCACTATCTAGGAGGTTCGTTAGGTGGTAAAAATAGGGGTAAAGTTACCTTTTATCAAATTTGGTATTGTTGGTATGGGAATTAGGGACACTACTCATCTCTTTTCTAAACGTAAAACCAAAATGGAAGATTCTAAATCATGGAAACTACATTTCCGGATTGCTCATGCTCATACACAAAACTTTGACACAAATTTGTAGATTGAGCATTTTGAAAAGTGGCCCCTGTACAAGCCAATCAAAAGGTCAATGACCTTTATCACATTTTCAGCCATATCTCTGTAACTGAACATCACAGAATGCCAACTTTATAGTTTTTCTGAATCCTTATGATGAGAGAATCATTTGAGATACGTTTCAACTAAATTGGAACCACTTTGTGCGATTATTTCCCCTCTTAATCCCAAGATGGCCGCCAAACGGACCCCGTGGGACAATATTTGATTTTGTAAACATCAAAATTCTTTAATAGATGTCGTAGATATTCTAAAAATCATGTAAATTTAGTTTTTCAGGGGTTGCATGGAACCCATATAATCTGCTATACTAAATCCACCACCTGTTAAAACGCTTCGACGGTCAGTAAGAGGTGTCTCGTCGGTAGAGTGACACAACGGGACACAAAATGCCGTGTAACAATATACTCTTTTTGCAAGAGCAAGAAAACAAGATCTTCCCATTGTTAGAAATGCAAAGAGTTTTTGTCCCTTTGATTGGCATAACTTGTATCTAACCTGGATACCGTAGTAGTTTTAAACCCTTTTAATTTACACATCATGATTAGTTGGTTGAGATTTTGTGTGAACCATTCAATTCTTTTTGAAGATCAAGAGAAGATATGGCCTATTCCATATATCAAATAAATAGATGTCATTAAAAACAATGGGTCATCATTACTTTGATAATGCTATACCCCGTTATACCCCGTATATCGTACTTTGACGTATTCTTGCTTAACTGGTGTAAATCCCATTGGAATGGAGGAAAAAGCGGGTGTGCTTACAAATTTGGTCATACTGGCTTATTTTGTAATCATTAATCTTTCATTTTTTCAACATTTGGGGAAGTATATTAGATTTACTTATTAAAACACAACAAATTCTATGATTCAGTACTTTTATCGAGGTCAAGTTCATCTGCAACCATTGCAACAATTTGTTATTTTTTATTATTTTATATTATTTTTTTAGTACAGGAGTCCTCTATTGACGCCTTTGGTCATTTGTCAAATGGATCTAACTTCTTGTCACTGTAATCATCAAAGAGTCCAGGTGGTCTATAAACATACCAATAAGATAGAACTTTGTTTGCTGGTAACTTTAAGCGATGCCCAAAGTGCTTCAATGCCATCGTTATGCAAATCAGAATTCTCATGAAACAACACCATATTTTTAAAAGCACAAATACCACCATGTTCGCCTGTGCACTCTTATAGGGCCTACATAAACTATACCCATCAATGGAAACGTCTCGCACTATTTATACAATTATTTCTTAAGATTTTATTAAAAATCAACATTATATACTCCAATCTACGACGCAATATTAAAACTCCATTTCAATAAATTCAATTACAACAATTATAAAAAGATTCACATCATACATTGATGAACCAATCATCACCCATCCATGTATCAAACAAGAATAAACCAATTGATTGCACAATACACTAGAACACACGCCTCTAGCAAAAACCACAGCCTTCAAAAGATACTGAAAATTCTAATTATAATTATAACATCATACACTGATTGATAAAGTTCAATCACCCATCAATGTTCAAGCAAAAATTTTCAACTTCAAATACCGATATCCAACAATCACATCAGAACACGCAACTGAATCCTTTTAAAAAGAACAAGATAAAACAATACATATGAAACATTAGGTAAATAAATAGATCCCGTCTTGTTCAGATAACGGACGAGTTGCCCCCTTATAGTCGCCTTTGAGCGTGACACATAATGTGCGACTTACCGGGGAGCATAAAATGCTTATATCTAGTTCTAGCACACATCGTGGGGCCCACGATGATAGGTAAATTAATGGGTTTTGCAATGTAAAAATAGAGCTACTTCCCTAATATTGGAGATAGACAAGTTCTTAATAGTATAGGTCTTGTCTAAGTAGTGTGCGACGCGTCGATACTATACCGCCCATGTGCAACCACATTTGAAACATGCCAGGCAATACACACTCACGACCAGCCATGTAAACCCCACTGAAGAAGATTGCCTTGAGGTTTTGTTCATTATGTTAACATGTTGTATAAAGTGATGGTACGTTGAATTGCGTTGTCTATTATTATAACTCGGTCTGAATCTGATTTGTAATATTCATTTATTACAACAAATGGCTAAAAAAAATAAAATAATTCCGACCATTCTGACAGAGGCATTCTAGGGACAAACCAATTTTTTTAATTTTAAGGCCAGCTGACCCGTAAATTGACCATTGTAGTGGGTGTAGGATTTCAATTTTAGAGTTTAGCACGAGACGGGTCAGCTGGCCCTTAATACACCCATGGCCCTACCTCACAGATCCCACTCTCAATGCTGTTCCCACCACACCTACCGCAACCACCAGGAGCAGAGTCAATATCACCATTGCCACATCCACACCACTTTGATTCCTTGCCACCACCTGGGTAACACAGCTAAATCTTATGCCAGGTCACATCTCGACCCCTGCGACGATTTGTCATCCCATCACCACATGGCCATTAGGGCGGCCAAAATCTAACTTTCAACACGCCACAGTTCTTGTTCTTGCAATTCACATTTCAAGACTGTTTTAACTGCACAAAGACTTGTACCTAGAGCTAAGGTAACAGTGATACCAGCATTACACTATCCAAAGGCAGGGATCATCCTCTCTAAATTTGGATTTTGCGCCAGATTGTGTTATAATTCATGAAATCAGAAATGAGGTGAAAAAAACGCTCCAGATAATTGTGTTAAATTGATGAATGAGATTCATGCTAAGTCACAGTACATTTACAACATCCAAAGCTATCATATCACTAGGCCTTTCCTCGCGATGAATCACATTGAAATTGACTCTAGAGTAGAGATTAGTTAATGCGTTTTGATGGTAAAACAACTATCCGTGGAGCTAATTGTCTTCGCGTCACATTGCGATCATGCAACTTCAGCAAATGGTGCTATAAAAACACACTTTGATATGTGAGGATGGATATCATCTTACAGATGAGGGTACACGTTTCCTTTGCAGTAGTTAGATGTAAACGTAGAGTTAGTTTTAGGTATGCGTACCAGGTATAACAGGCCCAATGGACATCCACACTAATTCCTCTTTAAGTATAGGGGCATGGAATAGATTAATTGCCTTCACTCACGTATTTCAAATCCGCACCAACAAATTAGATTTCCTGAAGTTATGATATGTTATCGAATTTTGAGATATTTGTCTTCAGAAACACATTGTAAGTGTTCTGATACTTGATGTTGAGGGCTTCATATGTTCAAAATTTACGGCCAAGTCGTCAAAAGCGACCGCGGGCATTTGGTGGGCTTGGCTTGCAATTGGTGTCAAGTAATTGATTTAACGGTATAACTTTTTAAAAACCAACTTCATACTGAATTTATGTGGATTAACTTGATAAAAAAGTTTTTGGTTTCCATATGATTTATAGATGTTCAGTTTATATCAGTCCAGAGTTCTTTTTAGCCAGCAGCGGGATGATAGTTTTCCATTGATGGAACATGATGTAAGCCACTTGTCTAATGTAGCCAAAATGTTCCATTAGGGTGATTTTAATGCAAGACGGGTACTGAATCAGACTTTATTTCCGATGATATGTATAAAAAATTGAACATTATGAATATGATGTTGATACTCCACTTCTAGACAACATTGGATACCATCAAGTGATAGTCAGGGGAAAGCTTAATTGAATTTATGTAAAAATAGTGGCCTTCGTATTTGAATGGGGGCACCTTGGGTGACTGCAGGGTCAATTTATTGTTTTAACCATGTAGGTCCTCAAGTGGAATTGACATATTTTATGTCACTCTCTATTTTCTCCATGTTATTTTGGGTTAAAAGTTCATGATTTTTGACCCCTTACTCATTAATCTGCATGGTATCCTGTAATCTTCAGACAAATGTTATAAACTTAAGTGATACTGATAACAGTATCTCCAATATCTGTTCTATGATTGATCTCCCCCTCAGTTTATTGGACTCAACATCTAATGAATTATGGAAAAATGCTTTACAACAGTCAATCTGAAATTGATGAGTTTTTAGCACAATTATAAAATTTATAAAAAAAGAAAAATTAAAAAAAAACCAAATGATATGGTGGTCAAAGTTCAATGAAATTATTGAATTCCATGAACAAGCAGGTATCCTCTAGAAAGACACCAAAAAACTTTATACTTTGGTACTAAAAAATCAACCTCTAGAATCAATAAGAAATGGTAGGATACTGATTGTAAAGATTTACGTGATAAACTTACATCCCTAGCTCGTTGTATCCGTAATTAAAGAAAGATCTTATCTTAATTTTAATTCAGAATTTATCGTTCTCTAAAAAGCAGTATAAGAAACTTCTAAATCAAAAGCAATCTCAGTGTCGGGCTGTATTTTAAAAGGCTGGATGATTTAGAAAACAAAGACCCACAAAAATCATTTTTGGAAACTGTTATGATGAGCTGTTGTGAGAAAAAACAAAGCTAATCATAAACTAATTTCACCCGATCAGTGGTGGAATCATTTTAATAATTAATGAATCGTAATCTCATGATATGATAGTGACTTTACGACTTTATTGTTCTTTGGGACAATAATCGAAGATAAAATTTTAGTGAATGTTCCCTGTCATACTCATGCGGTTTATGAGGCAAATTCTTGTTGGAAACATAAGAAAGCCCCCAGTCTTGATGGGACGTAATGAAAGTTTGAAAAATGGTAGTATATTTCTTGCCCCTATTTTAGCCAAAAATTTTCAGTCAATTCTCCTAGGTGTAAGTTTCCCTGATGCATGGAGACTAAGTACCCTCTCAGTAATTCATAAAAAGGGGTGACCAAAAAATAACCCTAAAAATTATAGAGGTATAGCTGTTTCCAGTAACCTTTGTAAACTATTTTGTGTAATTCTTCATAAAGATTAACATCATTTAATTCTAATACTATCTTCCACATGAACAGATTGGGTTTAGAGAAAAGGTTATCGTACCCACAGGATCACATTCTGTTCTAAAAACATTATTGATAGATATATTTCTAAATCAAAAAAAAACTCTTGTTGTTTCGTAAGAGATTCTCTTCAGCATTGATACGATCTGGCCCCCGACGAAATGCTTTGTTTACAAAATGGGGTTAGGGCTGGAGTTGGCGGTTACAATGATCAAGCTTATTCAGAATATGTATTCTTCAGTTCTTGTTCTGTTAAGTGTTCAACCAAAACATACCAAATCTTTTAAGACTTCAGTTGGTGTTACGCAAGGTTGGTCCTAAGTCCTTGGTTTTCAATGTTTATTTAGTGACTTCCTGATATTTTTGATGATTCCATGTGAAGACTGTTACACTCAACATTTCTCATTGAGTTGCCTAATGTAAGCTGATGATCTAATTATGATATCTGATAGTTCAAATGGGTCTTCAAAATGCTCTAAACAAATTACATGATTATTGCCTCAATGTGGAAATTATGTGTTAATATTGATATAAAACAAAAAATTATGAGTTTTAATAGAAGTGGGGCATCTCCTAATAATTTGTCATTTTTCATATTGGCAATGTTTGTTACAAATAGGCCAGGAATATAGTTATATTGGTATTCTTTGTACCCTCAGATCATTCACAAGCTATTACTGTTCTTAAAGAAAAAAGGCAATAAATAAATTACGGTTACCTTCTTAAAATAAGAGAAAACTTCTTAGTTGTTCCTGTAGCGGTAGTTTACAAATTGTTTTTTACACTCATTCAACCAATCTTAACCTATGGGTGTGAAATATGGGCCCCATACTTATTAAGGGCTCCTAAAAGATGATTAACTTTATTGATTTATGTGATAAACCTCGCTCTGAAACTATTAGTTAAAGTATGCAAGATTATTTTAGGAGTTAATCGTAAGGTACCAATAAGTGCAGTCAGAGGTGAATTATTAGGTAGGTATCATGGTTAATATCTATGCTGACACTTTCTTTAAAATAGTGGTGGAACTTAATTCAAGTGTTGGTTTGAAGTTCATCCCTTGTGGTCCAGGATTTTGATGAAAAATCGTTCTTTTTCATTATGGTATTTCTTCTCTGGTCAAAGGGTATTAAAAATCTCTTGTCATGTAAATCAACAATAAATGATTTGGAATATAAACCCAACATTATTTCCAAATCATCAATAAATGACTGTTTACATCTTTGAAATCAAAATATGCTATGGAATGTAATTCTCACATTTCTCCCAAACAAACGAAAAATTAGAAACGTACTGTCAATTTAACATTTATTGAGTCAACGAGAGGAGAATTAGGTCACATTTTAATAGTATTATTCAAAGATCTGCTTTTTGTAAACTTCGTATTAGTGCACATAACTTTTAATGATCGAAAAGGGTCGTTATTCTTACCCTATAAAATCCCTCCTGAAAACAGGGATTTGTACAACTGTGACTTACAAGAAAAAGAAAAGAATTCATTTTATAATGAAAATGTAAAGCTTATTCCTACTCAGCGTAAAGAGCTTTTATCTAGAGTAATGATGCTTAGAACACTGATAATGTCAGATAATGATATTTTCTTAAAAATAATGACGGTCAGTGATTTTGACAGTCTAAAGTAGTATTATGTTGTTATTTGTTTGAATATTCGTTTCTAATACTGTTTATTATTTCCTGTAATATGTGTGCTATTGTTTCATTGTCAGACTAGTTGTTGGGTGATATCAATAAATTTGGGGCTTTTGGTATACTAAACTGTAAAAAAAACTGGTTGGACGGAGACCCAATCAAAACTTTGTTTGCAAGAAGCACAGGTCATCCTGGACCAATGTTTGTACGACTCTCCTCAAGCTGCTTGGGCACCCAAAGGAATTATATTCCTTAGCCATAAGCATGTTAATTGCAATTTGTATATGTTAGTTAGTTTTTTGGATATTTTTCATGCTGCACTCTGTGTGTACGTATGAGTATGCAGGTCGGAGAATTGTGTGTGACATCTGGATGGGGTTCGTGTGTGTTGCATTAAAAGAGGTGTTTGGTCGCACGGATTGTTTGTGTTATTGGTGGGAGTACCTCGAATGCAAGTGCAGTGTGTGCGAGTTGGGTTTCGGTGAAATGGTATTTGATGTGGGTGTAAGGAGAGTGAGTGTACTGGTGTTGGGGTGTGGTTGTGTTTGGTGTGTGTGTTGTGTGTGTCGGGTTGTGTGTGTAGGGGTTGGTGGTGTGTGTGGTACGCAAGTTGGGAGGTGGTTGTGTATACGTTGTGCGTACTTCGTGGTTGAGAGTGAATGATGAGCGGTATGGTTGAGGCACACAAACATTGTAGTAATATTGAATAATTTTTTCATTTGATTGTTGTATCAGCTTTTAGTGTGTAATCTTTTTATGAAACCGACCGCTGGTTAGGCAGGTGCCAATGTGGTTTGAAAAGTGTATGTTCAAAAAATAAATAAAATAAATGGTCAATTTTCTTTCAGAGCTAGTAATTGTCAAAAATATTACAATTTTAAACAATTTATCCAGCCGGCCACCACACCCAGGGTCAATTTTACTTCAGATCTATTAATTTGTAATCCACTTGTATATTCAAAGGTGGATATGATGCGTGGTTGAACAAGAAAACGCTTTAAAAAGGGTATCTTTTTACAACAGACGTTGTACGCTGGCGTAATTGTTAGGGTGTCAAAAACAACAAAATATGGGAAGAAAAAAGGGCAGTTTTTCGAACCCCCGAAATTGTCATGTACGCGAGATCAAGTCATCAACAATATTGTAATTTGGAAGTTGAAGTAAAACAACACGAGCAATGCCAGATAATAAGGGTATAATATCAGCACATCGTGCATTGACTTACTTGTTTTAGGTGCAAAAACTGACGAAAAGACTGTTTATGTAGCAAACAGAAAAAAAATGCTTGTTTAGGATATGTTTTTTAGTCCGCTGGAAAGGAACTTCTTGTGTCGGGTGCAGTTCGGAAGTCCATGTTCACGCATCATATCACCCTTTGAATACAACTGGCCTCCCCGGGCTTAATAGGTTTTTTCGGTTCCTCGAGCTGCTATGTATAATTGAATATAAAATAATAATAATTCTTCAACTTCAACGGTTTTGGAAAAAAATATTCCTTCGCAACAATAAAAATTCAGAATTTTCGTCAAGATTTCGCTTTTACGTGTTAAAACCAATGCGACGTTGAAATTGGGATTCTTGAGCCGCCCTTGACTGGTGGATTCTTTGATGTGATTCACCAAAGGGTTTGAACTTCTTTGTACTTCTGATTGTCTGATTAAATCGTGCCATGAAACCAGGAGTGCAATGGTTGGGGGGGGGTTTGATAATAATTATAATAGGGCGTTTTGATAATTAGAGTGTATCGGTGCGCAGGCTACAGAGCGCATAGCCCTGTAGCCATGCCGCGTATGTTCAAGGGTATTATGTTTGGATAAGAGATTACTTTTGCAGGGGAAGTTTCTTGGAGTTTTGAGTTATGCAATTGAGGTAATTTAACAGAAGCATGATTGCTTGTGAACTTATAGTTTTTTCCGTAATTTATCAGATATTACTAAGATCCTTTGAACAAAGGGTTAAGAAATGATTGATGATGTCACTGGGACCGAAGGACATGCCATATAGTAAATGCATGTAGCAGTTTCACAAATACCGTTTGGAAATCCCCAATGCCAAAATCGAGAAGATCGTGTCCTACCATCCCTGTACAGAAACCACATGTATAGGCTCACATCTTGACGATTACATGTGCAACAGAGATACAGACTGCTTGGCTGCTTTGCGATTGTAGTATAAAACGGTAACGAGATGAATAGGTTGGTTTGTCACGTGTCAGGTACAGGTAACGTGTCAGGTATCAGATATCAGTGTTGCTCTTCGGGGGGCGCGGATTATATATAATCCGACATGTTCAATCAAGGTATGTACATGCCCCCCTGACCAAAAGGCTATTATTTTTTTCCTAAAAGACACCGTATGAATATGATGTCTAAACAGTACAAATTTAACCTTTTCTACAGATTCAAAAACCGACGTGATCGGATTGACGATAATCGGTGTTTTTTTTCAATGTAGGGGATAGTACGTCCTTTTTTACCTGAATGGGTCCTCCGAAGCAAAATCATAAACAAATCAGTTGTGTTGACGTCATCAAATTTTATTTTTTCCACAAATTGTGTTATTCCCATAATAAAATTCTTTCTAAGATTCAACATTTGTATATTGTTCTTTAATTAATTAATATTCAATGTACCCGCAATGAATGTGAAAAAAGCTGGTCCTAAGTCTACAAACTGGCAATCATAGTCAGCCGGCTTAATACCCTTACCGTGGACTGTTTGAGCAGACGGATCCCCGGGTTAGTTGTAGCAGGCTTAACAGCCACTTGCGGCGCGCCCTGCGAGGGTATTATGCGTCAAGAGGGAACAAAGTCAAAACACTCTATAATAGTCTTGGTTTTTCTGAAGGTCCGTCGATCGCGTTACAAAACCTCCGTGATTTTTTCATGTTTGCGCTTTGCCCCTTGAACTGTTTTTTTTTAAAACACTATACCAACATGTGGTTGTGGATTAACATCGCCAGAGTTACTAGGATTTTTATAGATATGCCTATAAAACAAGTGACGTCGCACACCAAAATGCAAAATAATCCCACACGCATTTTACAATTTATAACCAAATTAACTGTGTATTTTATATAATGTGTTATTACGTCCAGCAAAGCATACATTGCGGTGTCGTGTCAAAACATATCACAGTCAAATAAAGAGCTCGCAAGGAGTTAAACACCATTATGGAGATGAATTTGGAAAAGAAAAGAGAAGTCGAGAGAACAAAAAAATAAAATTAGAAGCACATCCTCATTTTATTCATATTTTATTGGCCAGGGGCCATTTTAAACCGACACCATGAAGGCATTTAAAGTCTGACTCGGAAATTATGAAATAATTTTTTAAATATATAATTAAATAGTCCAATTAGAACTAAAGATAGTACCTAGCTTGACCTCAATTCCAAAGTTTGAGAGGAATCGGCAGTTTTTCTTTTTGATGCCGTTAAATGTTTAGGTGTATATAAATTGCCATAGGTTACTGTGTTAACAAAATTCCGGATCCGGAATTTTTACACAAAAGATTGTTTTCTAATGAAAGGACTTCGATTTGAGATTAGCTATTTCCAGCCCAGTGATGTATATGGACAAGCATTATGACATGAAAAAAACACAATTTGTTAAAATGAGGGCGCACCTCGGGAAATCTTGAGTGAGCCTTAAAAACCCCAAGAATGTCACAATATTATACTATAAGTAAGTACTAATGGTCTGCTAGCATTGAGGGTAAAAGTCATTTTTATGTACTAAGAATATGATATTTATGAGATTACATGACTCTATTGATGTGAAATTTCCCTGCATATTGTCCAAATGATACACGTGTATGCCTATTTACAAATAATTATTATTACAAATCTATACAAGCTACAGTAGTAACGGATTCAGACTTATCCACAGGGAAGAGAAAGGTCAAATATTGTGTCAAAAGCAAACTTATTTATTTTCAAAATCTTTACACAAGTAGAATTAATTGGATTGGCATACATCGCTAATGCACACCACCACACACTTGAGTAAAAACTTATAGAATCGGTGAGGGGTGTTGGAAAGTAATGTTTAATTTATTTCCCGATGTTCCGCTAAGACGTGGTTTCAGAATTGACTGAGGTTTTAGTGCCAAAGTGTGAAAAAATCAAATCGGAGCAAATATAACCATGTTTATTTTTTTAAGATATCATTTCTAGGGTAAAATTGTTCATAGATTATGACTTTTTAATCGAAAATCCTATCATACACCATTTTGCTACAAAATATTGATTTTTAGCCAATTTTGGGTGACAAAAATTTCAACCTACCAACTTTGAATACTTACAGAGTCTACAATGTACATATATGTATATACACTGTATGACCCTTTATAGTGTTAATATATCAGTTAAAGGTAATAACTTATGGATTCAAGTATTTGCTTTATAAATTATTTCATAATTTGCACACCGGTGCCATTCAAATTTGACATGTCCCGTGACAAACGACATTCAAAATTTAGCACTTTCGAACAAAAATTAGTTTTGTACAAAATATCCTGAAAGGAAGGGTCTACAGTGAAGATTTAATGCCGTTAATGCAGGAATTTATGCGTTTCAAATTTGCTACCTAACTTGGTTCTTTTCTTAACTAGAAAAAATGTTTTTGTTTCAAGGTATAGCACCTTCACCATATACACTTTTTTGGCAGTAAAAGAGTTAGTAAAACCTACGTCGTCGAACCTGAAACCATGTCCTACGTGTATTTTTAACACATAAGTTGAAATGCACCCTTTGCCTCATATCAAACAATGTCAGTGGACAAACCCCATTTACCAACAAAATATTAAACATGTTAAAGCACAAAATGTATGCACAAGGCCTCACTACTATCAAAGCACTCGAGGCCTGGTTGAATGGTCAAATATATTGTAAATTTATATATTTCGTTAAAGAAAACAGAACACCAGTGTAATATGAAAGGCACATTACTACAAGATTGTCACTTAAGGTGCACCGAGAGATTTTACCATCAGGTGTCCCTAAACAAAATCGAAAAAAAGTACTGATTTTGCCTGAGTATAGCTTCCATAAAAAATCCCTATCTGAAATGATTAAGTGAGAAATATTTCTGTGCTAAATAAATTGTGAAATTTCTAATTTTCGTATAGGAGCGTCAATACACGAAATTAAGCCTATGTTTCTTATTGAAAATATAAGCAATAAAATCACCTTTTTTCTCTTTTTAACATTTCTGTAGGACTAATACAAGATAAGTATTGAGTGTCTAATTACTATGAAATACTATTATTATTATATGACGACAATATTTGGGTACCTCAAAAAAATATCAATGGAATAACAGGAAGAACAGGCCATGGTCGATTCCATGTAACTTCACTGTCAGTCCATCTTAGGTAATGCCGCGGGAATATTGCATTGAAAAGTCAATATCAAGCTTCATAAGGGTTTATGCAGGCCAGACGATGAGAGCTTTATATTGTCTCATCGAAGTCTTGAAACTATTCTATAGTCGGAGAGATATGGTGCAAGTTATGGCCTGACAGTAAGTTCAATATATCACATTTAGAATGTACCTATGATTGAACCAAGTGATACAAGTATCCCGAGAAATAAAAATGGTCAATTATAATTGAGTTGAACATATGTGAAATATGTAATTCCTATGGTATTTTGACAAATTTGGCACCATATTAGTTTTATTTCGATTTTGGCGTATTCAAAACACATTGAAATTTATGTTTTACATTGGTTAGGATCAAAGGTACATTTTCTAATGATCATTGACCCATTGATTTTTGATTTGAAGGCTGTAATATTTATAAATTTGTGTAAAGCCATGTTTTGAAGATGTCCACGTTTTTTGCTCCGATATTGATAGTCCGTCATTTTACAATTAAAAGTTCCGCAATACATTTATTGTGTCTAACACATACTATACCGCCCATGCTTATTTTTTATCGCGGGTATGTGCTGTTATAGGGCATATTTTAAAATTATGCATTTTGGCTTCCTTTGAATTGTGCATTGGTCATCCATTTGGTTCATTGATCCTATATTATAATCTAGTAATTCCATAGTTTTTGATAATATAGGGTTGAATAGATAATTATCAATTTTATGGCGACGCCATCTGGAT
Organism: Ophioderma brevispina; assembly: GCA_023653785.1. NCBI lineage: Eukaryota > Metazoa > Echinodermata > Ophiuroidea > Amphilepidida > Ophiodermatidae > Ophioderma > Ophioderma brevispina. The sequence goes on from JAMKCH010036292.1 coordinate 67,255, forward strand.
TCTCAAAACGCCCAAGGATGCCCAGGTGCACCCGGCAGTTCTATTCTACACACCCTAATCTATCATTTTCAGCAAAAAAAATGGTATATCTCAACTGTAACGTCCATGAAGTTTCTCTCGGGACTACAAGGCGTCACTATTACACTTAGAAAGAACCCAAACATCCTAGCACATACAATTAATATTGTCAACCGCAATATTTATTCCCTCCACAGGAATCAAATGTTAATCACCAATTGATTCATCGTCTTCTAGTAATGTCACTTGTCGAGGGGCCCCTTGACGCATACTGGTGCTTGCCACATGGGGATCACATTGCCGTCCTCGCCTGCAATTGTTTAACGTAATCTATGACATGGTTGTCTTTATGCCGCAAAAAAAAACGGTTTTTGCCAGAACGGTTTAAACCTGGTTTAAACGGCAAAACTGTTTAAACCGGCCAAAAACTAGGAAATGCTATGTCGTCATGCAAAGCAAATTTACGTCATTTATACTGAGTTAAATCCTCTATAACTTATGAAATAGTCCAACAGGGTCTTGCATTATTATATTTGTCCAATACAAAATGAAAACAAAAGAGAAAACATGGTAAAAATAAAAAAATATTAATGAAATGTACACTGTGCCAATTTTCAAAACTACAAAGTTTCTGCATCAGAACTTAAAATACTAGCTTGGATTACAATTACATTTACTTCAATCTAAAATGCGAGTCTTGCACTTGCATCCTTTATCCATCAAGTTTATTTTTCAAATTTAAGCCTAAATAACATTTTGTTTTTGATTCATTTAACCAGTTTTTGAAATTTAATGCCTACGATCAAATTTTAAGGTACATGTGGAATTTTCAGTCAATACATATTCCACTTTTTCCACTAAGGTTATTCAAGAGTGGTAGTTTAGTCAAACTGTATATGTATTATATGTACATAAAAACAGAAGTACTGTTTACTGTACTTTAAACCCATTTTGTTCGTAATGGTATTCTACTTTCTTACAAAGTTTAATAAAAAACCGACAATACAATTATTTTAAATTCAAAAGCATTTTAGAACAAAAATTGAGCTTTTGCCAGTTTCTGCCAAAATAGGTGGCATAAACCTTGTGGTTTAAACCGGTTAAAAACGGTTAAACCAACGGTTTAAAACCGCTTGGTTTTACGCGGCCAACCCTGATCTATGATCGCGTTTGCCTCATGGTTCTTTTTGGGCGCAGTTAGATGAGCAAAAGCACATTGTTTTCTGCATTGATGACACGTTTTTCTTCTAGCAAGTTGTGGGGGGTCTAACAGGGATTGGCAAAATAACTATGGTTGTCGCAGTGTCACGAGATTTACGAATGCCTGTCACTGGATAAGGAAGCCAAGTTGTCAAAATGTTCACAGGATAAGAACACTGTGTCACAAGTGTCACCAGATAAGCATGCTGTTCGCGAGTGCCACGAGTGTCGAATTTTACCATGTAGACCCCTAAGTGTTTCAAAACACTCGGAACAACAAGGTGTAAATTTACACCGGATAGATACTAAATCAAATCACTAGCTCCAAACAAACTGTGCATCTAACTTCTCTTTTCAATTTCCCAAAGTAGCCCAAGTGTGTTTGGCCCTTTCTTCGGCGTCGCCCTTTTTTGCATTCGTTTTCATACATTGTTTTGTCAGTTTTTGCTCCGGCACTTTTTGACTTGTTTTCCTTCTCCAGCGTTATCTTGTTTCTGTATATTTTTCATTGTCTTTTCGCGTTTCCTTCACAGTTTGCGTATGTCGTTTCTACTCTTTCCAGTCTTGCGGTTTTAATTCTTTTCTTCGTCAAAGTATCATTGCGAACTGGTATCTCACCGCCACGCCGTCCGCTAATTTGACATGGTAGTGTTTGGTACAACGCTAGCCATACACAGCTATCATCTTTTACCACACTTCACAAATGATCTCCTTCCATCCAATGTCCCCGTACCATCCGCCATTCGCACCTTTCAAAAAAAAAAAAAACCAATCCCAATAACGGCATGCTGCCGGTGTTCGTATGATTCTGGTATAGAGGGGTGCATATTGGTGGTTCATATTCGGCACCATTTCCACGGATCTGACATGCGGATTTAGCCGTTTGGATATTCCGATGATTCTTACTGAAGGCGGCGGCGCATAGGTTTTTTAGGTGCTATGCGAACTTCTGTTGATACAGCGGAATTCATGATAAACTGAAGAGCGGTCGATGTGCTCACGGAACATAATGCTGGAACGCATTGCAATTTTCGTTCCATTTATAGGACAAATAATGACGTATAAGGCCCACAAGGTAATTGATTCTTATACTCGAATAGGGACGCATAATTTCGCCAAGAAGAAGTCACTTCGCTGCCTCACAATAGAAAATGACAGGAAAGGAAAAAGGTCAAGTACAAAACTAATTTGTTGTACTTTTCTGAATTGAACATTAAAAAAAAAAAAAAAAAACGATTTATAAAATCATTTACACACTTCACTGTTAATAAAAATGGTACTTAGTTAGGAATAACCCTATCTTTTAAGTGGTTTAAAGTATTATTATGAATTTGATTGCAAGTGGTGGCTTTTGAATAAGGATAAAAAATGATATTTAGAATGAAAACAGAGTAAGCGTGAAAACAACAATTAAATATTCATCGAGAAGTGCGTAGTGAGTGAGTCTTATCTCAATAAAAGGCATGAATAAAAAGCCTTTATTTGATATGCAATCAGCATATCGCCTGTTCCATTGAAAAGTTTGCTGATTTGAATGAAAGAGCAAGGCTCATTGAAATTTCCTTCTTTTTGTCCCCCCAATTTTCGCATGTTTTGAAAACAATGTTTGCCCAAATTTGAACCCGAATAACAAATTTCAATTTTATACTGTTGGGGTTTTTTATGACCAAAATTTCCAATTTCATTCGCACGACCCCCATTTCGCAAGTTTGGTTCAGTTCAGTGAGCCATAAGGTCAAAGGACACCCCTTACCATACTGAAGTTGAGTTTCCCCCCCCCCACGGTAACCTGTTCTTTATATCGTCATCACTTATTCACCAGTTGAGTTTACTGTTTCATTTAAGTGTATGATGGAGTGCGTGTTTCTTGAGTTAATGTGGGTTGAGATGGTGGTGGATGTGAGTGTTTTGTTTTGAGTATGCTTTTGTGAGTTTCAATGTGTGAGCTAACGAGTGAAGTGCGAGTGAGTGAAAGTGAGTGAGTGAGGAGTGAGTGAGTGAGTAAGTGAGTGAGTGAGTGAGTGCCGTGGAGTGAGTGAGTGAGTGAGTGAGTGAGATGGAGGAGATGGAGAGAGATTCAATGTGAGGTACAACCTCAGTTGTTGGGAGGGGTGGGAATTACAGTGGCAATGGTAATGGTAGTATTTAATTTTGATCTTTTTTTCAAATGTTATATATTTTATGATCTCATGGAATGTAAATATCATGCAATTCAGCTGTTTGGCTGCGATTTGATTGTAATAAAATGAAATGAAAAGGAAACATTTTGTCCGGACTAATAAGAGGGCAAAAAGCCGTCGTCAATCCACTACTCTCAAAGGCACTTGTACGTTAAATTTGAAATTTATCAAAATAAGGGGAAAAAAGAAAGAGATTTTTAACAACAAAGGAATTTTGTTATATTCAAACACAAACAGTCATGAACAAATAAGGATACATTCCAACAAAAACTAATGAAAACAAACTAGGAAATGTGAAATAATAAATTAAATCGGCTAAATGCAGTAATAAAAAAGCAGAGCACGTTATACCATAAGATAATACGTATTTGGTTTAAATATAGAATATAAATGAATGCCATGAATGAAAGGAAGAATGAAGGAAGAATGACATATGAAAGATACATCCCAACTTCCTTTTTATATTATTAAGGGCCATGCAAATCGCTAACAGCTTCGTCCCCAGGGATCCCAGATTTACGGAAAAGTGGTCAAAAATTTCGGTCTCAGAAGAAAGAAAGCTACTATTTTCTCATGTACCCTGTGACATCTTAGGGGTAAAGGATATTGGTTTGGATGTTATGAGCGAACACGTGGCCCTTTTGGTCGACCAATATTACTTGTACACAGTACTATATGGGGATGCAAAATCACGTTTTTAGCTCTCACATCAAACGGGGTTCGAAATATCGGGCGAGACGCGACACTTTACAGATGGGGTTTTGGGGTGAATGCCCTTCTATCCAATGAAAAAAAATCGGGCCAATTCCCTCTTTAATAAAAAAAATAAGAAAGGTAAGAAAACGTATCCGGAGAAGAAGGGAAGGGGAAGGAGGGAAAGGCGGGGCGAGGGTGATGATAAGGGCGGGGAAATGGAGGCGGGGACGGGGGGAAGGAAAGGGCGGGGGAGAAAGGGGATTCCAACGGACAGGGGCCAGGAATAGGGGAAACAGGGCCACAGGGACCCATGGAGGCCAAAAGGCAAGGGCCCAGCGAACACAGGGGGCCGGGAAGGACTCAGGAGCCCAGGGGCTTGGGGCAGGGCAAGTGGCAGGGGGCCCAAAGGCAGGGGTAGGGGCCCAGGGGCCCGAGGAGGTCTGCAAATCACTATTGTCTGGTCCTCTTGCATAATTCAATTAAATATTTAATTAAAATAGCTTGCATGTATCCTCCGTGTCTTATGTGTTTAAACATACTGACAATTTACTGAAAACGCCTTTGAAAATCCGGAAAACAG